>JAVKPL010013964.1:0-12020 GCA_032173675.1 Gastrolobium villosum
CCGCTTGAGATAATTTTATCTCCTGCTATTAAATCATAACCGTACAAAGATTGACCAATACAAAGAGGGAATTATAATCATTTAAAGGTGAATCAATTAATATAAGAAAATAAATAAACAAAACGATGAAATTTTGGGGTGGACGGAGATAAATACATCTCAAGCTATTTGAGAAATTTTTTTATCATATATATATATATATATATATATATATATATATATATATATATATATATATATATATATATATATGGGAAAAATGTTTCTCAAGCAGCTTGAGGAGAAGTTTATCTCCGGCTAGCCCCAAAACTACGTCGTTTTGATTAATGAAGGGTGTTTATGTAATTTTAGGTGAATTAATGAAGAGTATTTCAGTAAAATGTATATGATATAAAAATAATTAAAATTACAAAACACCCTTCATTAATCAAAACGACGTAGTTTTGGGGCTAGCCGGATATAAACTTATCTCAAGCTGCTTGAGAAATGTTTACCCCTATATATATATATATATATATATATATATATATATATATATATGGGAGGATTCTTTTAACTCTAGAGTAAGACTTAAGTTGTTGATGGACGGAAATCAACGGTTGTCATTTGTAATATAATTAATAATTAATTAATTAATAAGATTTCCTTAACTATAACCGTTGGATGGGCGAGAATCAATGGCTGAGATGAGAAGTAAGACTTACAAGTCTTACTCTGAAGTTAAATAATTTTTCTCCATATATATATATAAATAAATATATATATATGTGTATGTATGTATGTATATATATATATGTATGTATGTATGTGTATATATATATATATATATATATATATATATACATGGGAACGAATTCACTTACCACTCAAAAAAAGTTTACCACTCTTACAATCAATTTAATCACCGTTGATTTCCGTCAATCTAATGGTTATAATTTATTAAAATTTCAAAATAAATTGATTGTAAGAGTAATAAACTTTTTTGGTGGTAAGTATAACTACTCAAAATATATATATATATATATATATATATATATATTAGGGTTATGATTTTCCACATTTAATGCTTTTATCTTTTGTATGGTTATGATTCTCCACATTTAACGCTTCCATATATATATGGCAAATGTTTGACTGCTAAACGTAAAGCGGCTGCAGAAATGATTTTACCATATATATATTTATATATATATATATAGGTACGATCCTTGACACCGGTGTCAAATTTGAAATTTGACACCTCATCTGAGAGCCGTCAGATCAAAAAATATCAATGGTCTCACATGCTTATAAATCAGAGCCGTTGATATTTTTTAATCTGACGACTCTCAGATGAAGTGTCAAATTTCAAATTTGACACTGGTGTCAGATCCTACATATATATATATATATATATATATATATATATATATATATATATAGGGAAAAAAATATTTCTACAACCACTTTAGATAAGCGTTTATCTACAGCCATAGTTGTTAAAATCTTGATTTATTTTACGATTTTACGTTTTTACGATTTTTTCATCTAAAAGATTTTACCAATATTCCAAACGCTTTTACGTTTTTACGATTTTTTTACATTATGATTTTACGTTTTACGATTTGTTAGTTCCCTTCCGAATTTACTTAAAATCTTGATTTTTACAACATTGTCTACAGCTACCCAAAAACCACGTTGTTTTGATAAAAGAATAAACAAAATTATATAAACATCATTCATTAATTCACCTACAATTACATATAAGTAACGTTATCTACAGCTACCCAAAAACTACGTCGTTTTGATAAAAGAATAAACAAAATTACATAGACACCTTCATTAATTCACCTAAAATTACAGAAACACCCTTCATCTTATCTAAAGTGGCGGTAGAAATGTTTACCCCACACACACACATATATATATATATGTGTGTGTGTGGGGGTAAACATTTCTACCGCCACTTTAGATAAGGTTATCTACGGCTACCCCAAAAACTACGTCGTTTTGATTAATGAAAGGTGTTTCTGCAATTTTAGGTGAATTCAGGAAGGGTGTGTGAGTAAAATGCATGTGATAAAAAAATAAATAAAAGTACGGAAGTATCTTTCATTAATTTACTTAAAATTATAGAAACACTATTCATTAATCAAGAACGACGTAGTCTTGAGATAACTTTATCTGAAGTGGCCGTGAAAATGTTTTTTCCATATATATATATATATATGGATTTATCATCTATCATTCAACATGACCACAAAAACTTTCCTATACACACAACATTTTGTGGGGCCCGCAGCAATAAAGAAAAACTCTGGTACGCAAAACGAATCTCTATAACATAACACAATCACTTCTTCTACGACATAATTCTTATTAAACCCTATATATAGCCACATGCAGAGGCCGTACCACCATGCACATGCTCACCAACACTCACACTTCAAGAAACTCATTCCTTCCACCACCATCCAACCAACCATGACCATCGACACCCTCCGTCGATTCTTTCTCCCTTGTTTCTTCCCTACCACCACACCCACCACCACCATAACCAAGAAACCTTTCTCTTCCTCCAACCACCACCCCACCACCACCACCAAGAAACGCATCAGCACTTCCCTCCGCCACAACACCACCACCAATACAACCACCCAACACCACTCCCCATCTTCCTCATCCTCCGCGTCCACCACCTCCGGCGCCAACGCGGCTCCCCCACGCCCCTCAAAGTCGATGGTCATAGGAACCATCTTCGGAAACCGCCGCGGCCACGTGTGGTTCTGCATCCAGCACGACCGTCTCTCCACGAAGCCAACCCTCCTCTTGGAACTACCACTCTCCACCAACAACCTCGTCCGTGAAATGCGTAACGGCCTCGTCCGCATCGCACTCGAGTGTTCCCCCACGCGCTCTGACGTTTCCTCATGCCCCCTCCGGTCCGTTCCCGTCTGGACAGCCTTCTGCAACGGCCGAAAAACCGGGTTCGCCGCACGACGCCGGACCGGCGAACGGGTCCGGTCCATCCTCAGGACCATGCAGTGCGTCACCGTCGGAGCCGGAGTCATTCCCTCCGGGTTCGGATCCTCCGGTTCCGGTTCGGAGGAGCTCATGTACATGCGGGCCAACTTCGAACACGTGGTAGGCAATGAGGACTCCGAATCGTTTCACCTCATTAACCCGGACGAGTGCCCCGGTCAGGAACTCAGCGTTTTCTTGCTCCGGTCCGGACTTCCGGTTCATCGTTGAGTGTTGTAATTTTATTTATTTTAGTGGGAATTTTCTGGTACATAATATAGGAGCAGAATTTAACCAAAAATAGAAAAGAAAAAGAAAGGAAATGTTTTGGGGAATATAATTTTCCTTTTTCCTTTTTTCTTTTTGGGACAGAAAATTATTGATTTTCTTGATTTTTGAATATGTTGGGATTTTCACTTTTCTTGGAAAGAAATCTTGACTTATGAGATCTGGGTCTTGAAGTTTTTTTTTTTTTTTTTTTTTTTGATTTTTTTAGTGACAGGGTGAGAGTGCAACATGGAAATTGTGTTCTTCTTTGCCATGTGAGTTAGTGTGTAAAGTTGATGGGTTTCTCTAGGACTAATCTCACCACCGATATTATTGTATTCTTGCACATTTGTTAATAATAACAAGTGTTTATCATCTATCATTTAATATAACCACAAAAAATTTCCTACACACACAACATTTTGTTGGGCCCGCAGTAAAAAAAAAATTCCGGCACACAAAACAAATTTCTATAATATAACACAATCATTTTTCCTATGGCATAACTCTTATAAAACCCTAATAACAATGTAACAAGATTAATTTTGATTACCTTATTAGTTTTGATTCACTAGGATTTCTTTTCATTACTATAAAAATCTGTAGTCTTGAGGCTTTTTTGAAAGGTAAATTATTTTAAGGCAACTGTTCATCAGAAAATGTTCTATATTACTTGCTTTCAATCTCCTTGGGGGACAAGTTGAATATATTTTCCTTTTTGAATTTTAAAAGTTGAATATATCTATCCAATGCTTTAATTTTGATTGCTGTCAGTAGTGCAAATCTCTATTAGTTTACTAGTACTGTGTATAATATAATGAGAAAATAACAGCTGAGTTTCACAATTAGGTGCTTAAGATGTGGAAGAACTATTCTTTTTCGTTGTCTCAACATGATGACATACAACAAGCATTGGTGTCCCCAAATCACCTTTTGATTCAATCTCCTCAGCTTCTCAAATGGGGACCAGTCACATTCAGGAAATTCAACAAAATAAAGAACATCAATTACTACCTGCAATTTAATATTATTATTATTATTATCATTATTATTATTATTTTGGGAACTTTGGCAATCATTGATGCAACATGAGCACAAGAAGGACACTTGGTTCAGCTAAAATATTTTGGAATTTCCAGCTCGGTGTTAAGAAGTATAGGAACATCTAATATATCCGCGTTTGGTTGAGGAGAAATTTTTTGAATACTAGGGAAATGTAATTGATAGGAAAATATAATTGATAGGAAAATGTAATTAATAGGGAAATGGTTGGAAAGTGAGTTTGGTAGGAAAATGTAAAAAAAATTATTTGGTTAGAAAAAAAATTTACCGGGCAAATTAGGTAAGATTTATAAAGTCTATGTTTGGTTTGAGGTAAAATATAAATGGGATAATGAGTGTAAATTACTTCAGTAACCCTGTTAAAATAAGGTTGGAACACGCAAAATATTGTGGTACGTTCCATTCCGGATTAGAGTTAAGTTAGATGTCATTGTAGAGGTAGGATATTCATACTACCAAAAATTCTTACTACTACTCCACTACCACTCTAATCACCATTGGATTCTGTTGCTACTCTCGGCAAGTGCACCGATCGTACAAGTAATAAAGTGTTCGAGTAAGAGATCGTTCCCACGAGGATTAAATTCAAGCACCAATTCACTATCGCAAATTTAGTTGGACAATTGAAAGAAAGGTAATGTGATTTGTATTTGGAAAGATTTTAATAACATCTAAATAAAATTCTGAATTTAAAAGAACAATTGAAAAATATAATGGAAGATTTAAGAATTAAAATAACGTAGTTAGGGTTCCAACTTCCCCCGATCTCCTCAATATGTTATGAATTAACTTATTAAGAAACTGTTCTTAATATATTGCCAATCAATTATATCTACGTTAATTAGGGATCAATTCCTTGTTACCCCAGATCTATGTGATCCTATAAGAACTCTAGTTCCCCAATTATTCCCCAAGAAAACATGCATTAAGATCAAGAATTATAAGATTGCATAATTACCTTGTGTCTATTCCTATTCCTATTCCTAGATCACAAGGATTATGATAAATTTATCAAATAAAGGTTCATGCACCAACATCCCTATTGTCATACAATCCCCTAAGATCATTCTATAAGGAGCAAACTTATAGAAAGCATTGAAAACAGATAAATTTATTCAACTATAAAAAGAAAATAACTCATAACAAATTAATTCATAAGCATACGATTCAATCGGGTTCCATCATCCCCTAACTACTTAAAGAACTAGCCAGACATGGCAAAATCAAGCATAAAAGAAACTATAAAAGCTCCCCCAAACTCCATCGGTGATTGGTGAATCTTCAATAATTCCAGTGAAAACTTGACTCCGATCCGTCTCCGCCGCTCACGAACATGAACTTATGGATTCCTCTAACTCCCAGCTCCAAGAATTGTGTTTCAATGTGTCAAAGGTATGTATTCTGACCCCAAAATGCCTTTTTAATGGCCAAGAATCCGTGCCTTAAGTGAATACATCCAATGGGCCTAAGTTGGATTTTCCGGGCGCTTAAACTTGCTTCAGGCGCTTAAGCGCCCTAGGACAGTGATTGCAAATTCGCGTTGCGCGCTTAAGCGCGCTGGAGGGCGCTTAAGCGCGCTCCTTGAGCTAGAGACTCCTTCTTGTGGCGCGCTTAAGCCCTGAGTTGGGGGCTTAAGCGCCCAGAGGCAGAGGCTTAAGCTTCCTCTTCCAACAACTTGATAAGATCCTAATCTTCCTGTTTTTGATCTTCCTTTATCATCTCTTCTTAGTTGTTGTCCTCATCTTATCTGGTTGTGATCTTTATCTTATCTAATCTTCATCTTTGACTCCTTTTGCCAACAAATTCTTTAAAAATAACAAAGATGATTTAATTAAATAAAATTCAGATAATGTTCATGATTATCATCTTAAACCCTAGTTTTTGACTTGTTCAACTAGATAATTCATATTATTTTAGTCTATAAAACAAGATAAACTAAAGGTTTATCAGATTCAAAAGTTGTTTTTCTTTTTTCTCTCTTCATTCAACTTTTCCTCTAATCCAATGGTGATTAGAGTGGTAGTGAAGTGGTAGTAAATTTTTTTGGTAGTATGAATATCCTATCTCGTCATTGGGTGCAAAATATTCGATTATTCATTGATTGAAATTCTACCCTTGTATATGGATCAGGCAAGGATGTACAATATATATGTGGAGAAGACAAAGAAAAAGAAGAGCATAACCACCGAAGAGCCTGATGGTGAACTTGATCTTGCAACCATAGGAAGGGGAAAACTGACGGAAGAGCATGAGAAAATGGTTAAAGAGAAAAATATAATTAGTAATAATGTTGCTATTCAACGCTGGTAGATGCGAAGTACTTGAGTAGGAGACGAAATGAGTTGGTTCCCTGCAAAATGAAGTTGATCTCTCTCGTTGAAACCATTTTTGACTTCCAAAATGAAGCCATTCAAGAACCTCCTCCATCCCTGCAACCTACAAAGCCATAAACACCACCGCCATGTCACGAGGGTATTTTCGGTTGCTTCATTTTCTCTTTTTGCAATTTCGCTGGGTATCCACAAAAAACCATGTTCAACAACGCTTTCTGAATAGTGCAAATGCCTGGCTATCATCGACCAAATGGAGAATGGCTATGCAAATGGCATAGATGGGCAAGGTTAATAAATCTGTGTACCAAACGTAGACTTCGTGTTTTCCCAAGATGATTTGCCTAGGGATCTTTCAAGATGTCCTCAACCAAACAGAACCTAAAGGAAAATCATTTCTTGAAAATTTTGATGAGGTGCCACACTCTCCTTCAATTTCAAGTTTGTGATCACACCTAAATCAATTTGAAATATTTCTTATTTTAGTAACTTTTGAAATTTAAACTTCTTTGTGGCAAACAACTCAATTAAAATCTCACTAATTCATGTATTGGGAATTGCCAAACCTATTAATTAAACCTTATGGAAGCTTTAACACGCAAAAATGACTTTAAAAAATGAAATTATCATTAATATCTTAAAGTAAAACAAAAAAACTGACGTGTTACTCTCTCCTTCAATTTTAATTTTGTGTTCACACTTGAAACCACTCTTTAAATATATATATTTTTTAATTTTTTATTTTATTTTCGAATCTAAACTTCAAGTTTGCTGACATTGAAATTTGAATTTTGAAATTTTAAATTTGTCTGGGAAAAAAATTCATCATTCATTACAAATATACAATCCCACTACTTTCTACATTGGAAAGTGTTGAGCTTATTAATTTTGTTGCAATCAAGAAAAACCATAATAACAATGAGTTTAAATTCAATTCGTGTATAAATATGGAATGTGTTGCTGCATATTTTGTTTTGGCTGCATTTTTTCATTCATGTATATGTTCTACATCTTCTCAATATAAACTTATGCATTGTCTAATATACCAATCATGATGTACTCCATATATGAATTTATAAATGATGTTAATTGTAACGCCCAATTTAATAATCGAATTGTTAACTACATATGATCATACTATTCGCACAACTGATTAAAGTAGTGGAAGACTTAATAAAATTTCTAATACCTTATATAATTTTTTTGAATAACTTTTTATTTTCAATTAACTTCAACTATTGATTTTAATTATCTGTACAGTCCCAGACCTGTACAAATTTCTCTATCCTCATTGGATCGGTCCTTTTTCCCTTTGTGAGTTCTCCTGCTTTTTGATGTACCTGTAATTTAAATTACAGCCCCACAATGGGATTAGAAATAAATCCCAAGACTCTGGGTTTATGGAGTAGTCTCCACCCAAGAGTTCACTTTCTATATGAAAGGTCAGATATAAAACATATAATACAACATGTAATTTTATTAGTATATCCTAATGAGTATACCTCACTAAATGTTCTCACTGACTTTATCTCACTGTCTGTATTTCACTGACTTGTTTCGAAAGACTTTATACTCCCCTATATCCCACTGTTTTATATTACGGAAGATTTATATTTTCCTGCTTTATGATAGTACAGAAGATTTATACTTCCCTGCTGTTTGTAATACATAAGATTTATTCTTCCCTGCCTTTATATGATATGGAAGATTTTACATCCTTGCTTTTTATAATACGGAAGATTTATTCTTCCCTGCTTTTTATATAATTTAATAATAATATATTATATAGCTAGGAACATATTTTTGCATCTTGATTACTCAATCACCTTTCTACGTCTCAATTACTCAATCACATTTCTGCGTCTTGATTTCTTGATAATCTTAATACCACGCAACTATGCACGATTTATACTTCCGCTATCCGTCTTTATATTTTTACTACCGAAGATATGTACTTCCGTTATCCGTCTTTTTATTTGCCTACTTACGTTATATCATATCACAATATCAATGCACACATAAATTAAACACATCATCAATGTATCTGTGTATATGAATGTACATGTATGCATATATACCAAATATCTCACTGTCAATCATTTAACATACTGATTTATGAATTTAAGTATGTATTTTACAAATAATATTGATTTACATGATGAAGCAAGATTCGATGATGCTTGCGACAATGATATTGTGTCTGCTGTACTGGAAGGAACTGCGGTATGTAAAAATTATTGTAATTACATTTTTCATGGTTATATTTTTCATGATTATATTTTATACGCTTTTTGTAAAACAAATTAATTTTGTACAACTCTACTTTAGTTCCAAGATGTCGAGAGTTAAACATGTGATAGTGCATATGTTGGTGATGTTGCATGGTGAAGTTTTTTTTTATTACGAGCTCCAGAAAATATTATATATGTAGAAAATTTTTTATGATCATATTAAATGATAAATGATAAACCCATATATTAATAGACCCAATGTTACCGCGTAATACTATAACTATCCGTCTAACAGTCAATTTCATTCGTGTGGGTTCTCGAGAATTCTATGGTTATGCCTCAGGAATGTGTGAGGGATGGATGTCTTGTCTTGTAATTTTTTTATTTTGGCTTTTTGGTGGTTACATGTCAGAAGAAAACTTGGTTACTCTAGACACAGACATGAATATGATATGATACGACACATTTCGACACATTAATTTTAAAAATTATTAAATTTTAATATGTTAGGATACGTCTTGATATTGAATAATATTTTTAATTTATGTTGCATATATTATATTTAATATTCAATAATTTAATAAAAAATAAAATTAAACTTATAATATCCATTAATTTTGCAAAGAAACATAAGATATTATAAATATTTATATTAAATTTAATAAAATAATAATAGTAATCCAACGAATCTAATACTTAAAACTAAAAGCACAATGCAACGTAACATTTGAACTTTTTTTTTGAATTTCTATAACGGGCGTTGAAGTATTGGGGAGCATCGGAAAGTATCGGACATGACACATCCGGATTTTTAAAGTGTCGGTACTTTATAAGTTACAAGTGTGGTTAACAAAATTATAAAAGGACGATTAAATAATTGGAATCCTCTTATTTCTCGAGACAAATTCTTTCTGGAAGTTTGTTGGAGACCTTGGTGCTCGCCGCGTAGAACTCAAATTCTATTGTATATGAAGTGATCACACCTTGTTAAAAAAATTAGTAGTCTATAAGATTTCAGCCTTTAATAAAATGATGAATTTTAATAAAAAAATTTAAAAATGAAATTTTAAAATCTCACACAGTCTTGTAAGAGTAATAAATAACATATCTTAAGAAAAAATAAAAAATAAAAAAAATTTGGCACAGACATAAAAATCACAATTTAGATTTAATATAAAATTTATTATTCTTACATTGAATAAATTGATGAATTTTAATAAAAAAATTTAAAAATGAAATTTTAAAATCTCACACAGTCTTGTAAGAGTAATAAATAACATATCTTAAGCAAATAATATACTTCAATAAATAAAAATGAAATTTTGAAGCATAAAAATCACAATTTAGATTTAATATAAAATTTATTATTCTTACATTGATGTAAATTGATCATATCTTTATATATATATATATATATATATATATATATATATATATATATAATGAAAGATAAATTCATAATAACTTTATAGAAAATTAAATAATATCTAAAAAAATTTGTTATATAAATAAATATATTTAAAAATATATAAACTACATTATTTTGATGTATACAAATGAACTCCAAAATTACTTAAGATATAAAATTTTATTGATATTGTTTATATAAAAATTTGTAAAAAAGAGAGTTAAACAATTAAAATTATTTAATAGTATAAGAATGGTATATACCGGTATTAACTGATTTTTCATGAGAACCTGAACCAGGCTTCCATTTTTAATGTATTTAAAGATTATTTTTAATATCAAATATTAGAAATTACGACTCTTGCTGATTAATTTAAATTCATATATATATATATATATATATATATATATATATATATATATTTGTAATATATTCAATTTTGCATAAAAAAATATTACATTTTTTACATTCATAATTAATATAATTGTTACGAAATTTCACGTCATTAATATTATAATCCTCAATCTTTTTCATGTTTTATTGATTAATAAGTGCTCTAAAAAAATAAAATCAATTTGGTTATGAATATAAATTTAAAGATATGTGGTGTGTTTATATATATATATATATATATATAAAAAAACATACTTCTGAGATAAGTGAATTTCATCCTTATTAAATTAGTTCGTTTTATATCTTTAATTAATTTTTTTTCTTAAATTAAAATATATTATCTTGAGAGTCAATTGAGCTTTTAGTCTGGTCTCATTTAAAGAATGATGCTTATTATTGTTAATTCCTCTCCTTTTAAAAATTAAAATATATTTTTAATTATTGTGCATGTTTTATTTATTTTTATTTTAATCTAATTTTTTTAAAAAACTCACCTAAATTAATTATGTATATTTAAATTTAAGTTTATATTATATATATATATATATATATATATATATATATATATATATATATATTTCACTTGCTATATCTATATATATATATATATATATATATAAAGACAGATTATAAGATTTAATAAAAAACAGGATTTGCTTTTTTCTAAGTTAATGCAAATAAGTTATATACAGTAAGTTCAATACCATGTTATTTGGGATGAAAATCATGGTATTTTTAAAAATAAATACAGATAATTTATTTACATTAAAATATTTTTTTAAATATTTTTCTCTAAAAAATATTGTCTTAATTTTATAAAATGACAACTTATTTTAAAGCGAAGGGAGAGTATTACTTTTACTTCACAATAATTGTCATTTAAAAAGTTTTGGTTCTAAATGATTTATTATTTTAAAAAACTTAATATTATTATTTATTTTTAAAAAACATTTATTTATGTCTTTTGACATTCTCACCATGATAAAATTTTACTAGAGCGAAAGAATAATTTAATTAAAATATAATTATTTGATATTGAGCTGAGGGAACTTGCTAACAGAAGATTATGCGCACCTTGTCGCAAGGCTTTTTTGGCGATTAATTTGAACTTTGAAGTGTGTCGTCTTATCGCGAAGGTTGTGCTCGTGCACTCCCTAAACCCTTTCGAACTTCCAGAAGCCTCTCCTCCTCTCATCTCCATCCACACTCCCATATCTGCAAATTAAGGGTTAGGGTTCGGAATTTCCCCCCTCTTTTCTGTTCTTCACAAATGGCTTCTTCAAGTGCACAGATACACGGTCTCGGAACCCCCTCTTTCGCTGCTTCACT
>JAVKPL010013965.1:0-12018 GCA_032173675.1 Gastrolobium villosum
CCTGATGTGTCGTGTCTGATACTTCCCGACACTCTCGGACACTCCCCGACACTCCAACACGCATTATAGAAATTCAAAAAAAGGTTCAGATGTTGATTTGCGTTGAGTTTTTAGTTCCAACTATTAGATTCGTTGGATTACGATTATCATTTTATTGAGTTTAATATAAATATTTGGTATATGTTATGTTTCTTTGCAAAATTTATGAATATTATAGGTTTAGATTCATTTTTTTGTTAAATTATTGAATATTAAATATAATATATACTACATAAATTAAAAATATTATTTAATATCAAAACGTTTCCTAACGTATCGAAATCTAACATTTTTTAGAATTAACATGTCAGAGTGTCATGTCGTGTCGTGTCGTGTCACGTGTCCCGTGTCGGTATCGGTGCTACATAGACCATGATCACCTTTTTTTCATTTCACGAAAATTATACCTGAAAACACTAAATACTATTTCACCTTATATTTAGTGCTTAGTTTTTTTTTTCTTATATCTTTTCTCACATCAGTATTGATTCTCAACTATCACGATTTTGTTAAAAATTTGTAAAAGTCAAAATAGGTAATAAAATTACTTATTGTTTCCTAATTTGCGTGGAGTATTTATTTTAATTGGAATAGTTGTATTAATTGACAATTAAAAAAAATATTTGAATAATTTAGTTTATAAAAGTTTAGTTAAAAATTGCGTATCTTAAAATTAGTAAATAAAATTTGAATTAGTAATTTTTTCATCGATTCTAATGTTGAAACCGGAATCAAGAAACAACGACAACCGAAATTCATTTAATATAAATTAATTTAGAAAACCTATTTATTTTAGAAATTAATCTTTGAAAATTGATGTCAGGAGTGTGGTTATGGAAAAAAAAAGAGTAAAATTTATCTCAATGGACCATGATGTATTCATTAAAAAATATTTCCCTTAAGTTAATTGTACATATTATAAAGAAACTTTAAAAAAATTTGTTTACCTACAAAAGTGAAAATTGAATAAAGTAATGGTTTATAAATGAAAATTAAATTGTAAACTTTTTATTTTTTACTTCACTAAAGAACTCCCGCCCCACGTATTAAACTCAAAGTTACCCATTCTTCAAAAATATTTGTGGGATAATCAATTTTAATTTTGCAAATAGTTTATGAAAGTAAATCTTCACTTAAAAAAATTTCATATGATTAAATTTGAAAACTTCGAATCATCAACTTGTTTAACAAGTTTTTTTTTTTTTTTCTAATAAACAAGAGAATTAACAAGTTGTTACAACTTACAACTCAGATAACCCTTTTTTATTAAGAGTTTATTTGGCACATTTTTTAAGATAAAGGTTAGTTTTAAGTTAAAGTTAAAAAAAAAAAAGATTACAAAAGTAAAGTTAAAATTATTTGGTTATTATATAAAGTTATTTTGAAAGAGGAAAAATGAAATAATTTGAAACTGTGATGAATTATTAAGATATAGAATAAAATTGATAAATATAAATTTAAAATAAAGGTAAAACTGAAAAAAAAATAGTAGAACTCCAAAAAGTTAATATATATCTTAAAAAAAGTTTAACGGGGAGCTTTTAACTTTTGCTTTTTTTTATTCATTATAACAAAAAACTCTTTTTATAATAAGAATTTTTATAAAAAAAAAATGTTTAGTTAAGCTTCTACTTAAAAGAAGAAGAAAAGATAAAAATAGTTTATCAAAAATAATAAAATAAGACTTCCCAAACAGGCATTAAAGCAAGTTGATTTTTTATAATTTTTAAAATTAGTGCAAGATAATCATGAGAAGTTTGGTTCAATAAGTCATTAAAGCTCAAGCAATAACGAGGCTAGAAAGTTGGCTGGGAGAGCCGCCCCGAAAGGGTCTGTCAGTACTCGATGGGGATTAATCTTCAGTTACGGCGGGAGGATACATTTGAATTTATTAAAAAAAAAAACATTGGCTGAGAGGGGGCAAATGGTCACACAACTCATGCAGCTAACAAGGATAGTGGATTCCATGCATATCAAGTGAACTCTGTAATTTTTCTTCATATATATGAGGAATATTAAAAACCAAATTGAAAGACTGAGGTTAACGGGTTGAACTTATGCTACACTGCATTTTTCTTAAGTCAAAGTGAGACCTAAGACAAAAGTTTATATGAACTTGCTGAGCTCAGTTGACATTCGATAGAATGCGACTAACAAGTTATCGTAGCATAGCACAACTAATCCTTTTTAATTAAAAATTAATTAATTTTTTATGCTTTTATTTCAAATTAGTATAAAATTCATAATATTTTTTTTTATAGTAGTAGAAGAATTTCTTTAATTTTAATAAATTCGCATCATTAAGCTGTCACAACTTAAATTTGTCCATAAGTAAAAGTCATTGGTTTAACAAGCTATCATAACTTAACTAATCTTCTTTATTTAAATTAAATTAACTTTTTTTATTTTTATTAGTACAAAAATTGCAATGATAAAATAAACAATTTTATTTAATAATTGTGAATCACTAAACTATCACAATTAAAACAAGTGTGATTCTTTTACCAAAAAAAAAAAAAAAAAAAACAAGTGTGATTGATCAGTGATCTCACTAGAAATGGTGTAGTAGTCCGTGAAAATCATTTGAATTCTTGTATACGGACATAGATCGATAAAATTTGGTCTGTGACTTTCTGGCATACTTTCAGGTTGGTAACTTGTGTGCGGACTGAGATTACCAGCTAGACAATCTTTCTTTAACTCTATCATCTATACCAGCAAATAAATTTTTAGTAACTCTACCATGATGTATCATTGCTCCAAATATCTTCCTATATTTGTTGCTATTTTTCTGTGATTTTAGTAGCTAATTCATATGGAGTGTTCTTTGAGAAATAAATAGAATATTTTTGAACATTCACCTTTTGCCCAAAAATGTCTCCAAACAAATTCAAGCATCTGAAAAGGATATTAAGCTGATTGTAGTGCCCCAAGCCCGTGAGCCCAACACTGAGAAGCCCATCGCAATAGAAGGAGACCAGAGTACCTAAGGGACTATTGTCCTTAGTTAAATAGAGGCCCAGATTTGTTATAATAGATTTAGGTTAATGGTTAACATGTGTAATAGAAAAGTAGATTGTAAGAAAATGTTATAAAAAGCCCTGGGGGCGTAATAGAAAAGATAGAAAAAGCTTGGACAAACTTCTCTCTTCTTTCTCTTTCTCTCTCTAATCTGTTATTTTTCTCTGAATCCCTCTTCTCATCCCTTTCTGGATCTAAAACATACCCTTCATTGGTGCTTTCATTGCCTCTCATCCTACCTGCTATGGCAGAAAACACGCGTTTCAGGGATCTTTCACAGCGTCTGGATACATTAGAGGAACAGTTTCGTGCAGCAGAAACCGTTCGTGCACAACAGTATTTGGGTTTGCAGGAATCCAATACCCAGATACAAGAATATCAGCACCAGTTGCATGAATCTCAGAACCGCTTGCATTTGGATCTCGCTCGCCTCTTGGGATTGCAACAACAAACACCCGTTCGTGGAATTCTGGGTGCTGGACCACAGGGGAATGAATTATCCAGAGCACGTCATGTCAAACTTATTTTCCTCGTTTCTCTTCTGGGGATCCAACCACATGGATCGTCACTGCAGAAAGGTATTTCACCTTTTATCAGGTTTAATTACCAGATCGTTTAAATCTAGCTGCATTCCATTTAGATGAACTTGCTGCCAGTTGGTTTTATGGATCAGACCAAAATGGGTTAATGACCGATTGGAGAACATTTTGCACGGCTTTACATAGGCGTTTTGGCCCCTTTGAATTTGAGGATCCTGCGGGTGCCTTAGTTAAGATTCAGCAGCATAATTCGGTGTTGGAGTATCAATCCACCTTTGAGAAACTAGTGAGCAGGGTGCCTGGTCTTACAGCTCCACTGTTACGCAGCATTTTTATTTCAGGATTAAAGGCTCATATCCGTCATCTAGTTCTGACCCATAGACCCCAAGATTACCATGAGGCATTTTCACTGGCACGGGTGTATGAGGACCAATCTGCTGATTATAAGCCTCCTCGAACTTGGTCCAATCCCCCAAAACCACCCCCTAACCAGGCTGGAACCTCTGCTACCATACCCATCAAACCACTTACCTCATCCTCATCCTCCAACCCCTTGGCTGCCATTCCCATCCGTCGGCTTTCACTAGCTGAAATCCAGGTGAAACGTGAGAAGAACTTGTGCTTTACATGTGATGAACATACTCTTTTGGCCATAAGTGTAAGGGTCGCACCACTCTTTTGTACATGGAAGGTATGGATGATGACTTCGAAACTCTTGTTGTATATGCGACAGTGGAGCGCCCTACCCCAGATATGACTTCTGAAATCAGCTTCAATGCTCTCTTTGGCCATAGTTTTTCACGTTCTTTTCGGCTTACAGGCTCTTTAAAGGGGAAACCAGTTCAGATTTTGGTTGATGGGGGTAGTACCCATAACTTTATAACTGAGCGCATGGCTAATTTCATTGGTTTAACCTTGCAACAGGTGTCTCCTTTTCATGTCCAGGTGGGGAACAGAGAAGCTTTACAGTGTCATGCCTCTTGTCCAGCTGTCACTTTATTACTGCAGTCACATGTCTTCATTGTGGATCTTCATGTATTGGATCTAAAAGGGGCTGATGTGGTGTTAGGAGTCCAATGGATCGCTACTCTTGGGCCTATCATGACCGATTATTTTCAAATGACTATGACATTTCAACACTTGAATGCTCCTGTCATTTTACAAGGGAACTTTCCTATTATGCCGACACCTATTGCTAATGCTCAAATTCATAAACTGATGGCCCAGAAGTCTATATCTTCTTGCTTTATGTGCCTCACTAGTGCCAACCCCACCCAAACCGCCACCCCACCTCACTCCCCACCGCCCTTATCTATCCAGCAAATATTACATCAATTTCAAGACGTATTTGCCACACCAACATCTCTACCCCCTGATAGAACCTTCAACCATTCTATCAACCTTTTCCCAACTCAAAACTCGTACAAGTGAGACCCTACAGGTACCCCCATTACCATAAGGCAGAAATAGAAAAAATGGTTGCAGACATGTTGACTCTGGTATCATATAGCCAAGTCGTTCTCCTTTCAGCTCTCCAGTCCTCTTGGTTAAAAAGAAAGATGGGACTTGGCGTTTCTGTGTTGATTACCGTGCACTTAACACCATCACCGTCCCTGATAAATTTCCTATTCCTACAGTGGATGAACTAATAGATGAACTGATATGCTCCCAGCATATATACTTTTATAGATCAAAAAAGCATGAAATCAGATCTAAAACTGTGTATAAAAGTGTATATGTGGTGAAATTATTGAATAAAAATTGTCAGACACTCTCTCACTCAGATTCTTCATGTTTACAGGAGAAAAATGACAAATAAAGGAGCTGGAAGAAAAATCAGACAGAAGCTCCATGCTCCAAGCGTAGGAACCCACGCTTGAAGCGTGGGAAAAGACTTCAAGACAGTGAGTCCACGCTTCAAGCGTAGAACTCCACGCTTGAAGCGTGTAGAAGACAAAAAGAGACATAAGCTCCACGCTTGGAGCGTGGATCCTGCGCTCCAAGCGTAGGGTTGAGATGGACAGCTGTCAGTTGCGAGAAAAGGAGGATTCTCAGGTTATAAAAAGGGTATAAGGCAACCCTAGGAGGCACTTTTCATATTCTGAACAACTGAGGTCATTCGGAGGCGGAAGCTCTGGAGAGATCTCTTCTTCTACCTTTCTGTAGTTCTTTTAGTTTATGTTTTCATTTGAATATTGGATTCTAGCCATGATAATGGTTGGCTAGAACCTCTTTGCTGTAGTTAGGGTCACGAACCCTTGTGAACCCCTGATACAATGGATTGAGTTTTTATTGATATATTTATCCTTTGAATTTCGTTCTATTCTGATCGTATTGTTATTGTTATTATTAGATCCGATCAATCTAGTAAGTAATAATAAATCTGAGGATTAGGGCCAACAAGAGGGATCTGAGGTCTTTAATCCAGAAAGGGGATAGAACGACGGTATGAACATGATCTAGACATAGACATGATTCATATTGTAGATGTTTTAATTATCGATCTTTATGCTTGATCTCATATAGGGCACCTCAAGGAATTAGGGTTCTATATGAGATTAAAGGGTTAATTCCTCAAGGGATTGAGAATTAACTATTGATACCTTTATCTGATAATTATCTAATTTCACGATTTATATATTAATATTTAACTTAATCCAGAGTAAAAGGTGGGGATCATTGGTGAGTGTTCTCTAACTGCAGCGTTTTTCTCACATATTCAAACCCTTATATTATTTCTTTATTTTTCAAAAAGAACAAAAACAAGTCTTTTTATTTTACAAATCAAATTCCCACACAATCCTGACATTCGTATCAAAAACTTCTTGGAAGATTTAATCTTAAAAAGAAGATTTTAATTGATTTAGACACACTCTCTGTGGATACGAACTTTGACTTATCATTGTATTACTTGCGCGATTCGGTACACTTGTCGATTCACGTCAAGTTTTTGGCGCCGTTGCCGGGGAGTGTTTTTCTTAAATCAATTAATCTTGATTTTAAAGATTAAATTGTTTTTATTTTATTTTATTTTTGTTTTGAATCTATGCTACTAATCTTTTCTCTGAAGTTGTATGCAAAGCAGTGCTTTTCTAAGGAGAAGCGAACGAATTGCTCAAAGAGAGAAGGAAAGAAAAAGGGCACAGACAATTCCCATTCCAGTAGCTGAAACCCTAGAGATGGCTGCCCTTAATCAGAATGCTGATCCTAGGATGAACACCATCCTCACGCCTATCTTTAACAGGCCCAATGCTGGAATTGTTCCACCAGAACTTGGGAACAATCAATGGGAGCTCAAGTCCAACATCATTCAGTTGGCCGAAAGAGAAAAGTATGGAGGAGAGGACAATGAAGATCCTCACAGATTCATTGACAGATTTTTACGAATCTGTGACTCTACAAAGCCTCCACATGTTTCTGATGATGCAATACGATTAAGACTTTTCCCTTTTTCTGTTAAGGGAAAAGCTCTTGATTGGATGGAAAGACAACCTGCGGATAGCATCAATTCTTGGGACAATTTGTCCGAAAAATTCTTTGCAGAGTTCTTCCCCATGGAGAAACACAACAACATGGTGAATGATATCACCTCCTTCAAACAACAATTTGGAGAGACCATCTGCGCTTCTTGGAATAGATTCAAGGCCCTCATGAGAAAGGTTCCTCATTATAACGTATCTCAAGGGGACCAAGTGAGAATCTTTTTCAATGGTTGTTTACCGGAGACGAAACTGGTCATTAATACTGCAGCAGGCGGTTCTTTGGGTGATAAGCTAGCTTCAGAGTCATATCATCTGATTGACAAGTTAGCTAAGAATGAGAATGAAACATCTATAAGGACAGGAAAAAGGGAAGCAGTGCCAATCAATGATAATAGTGCAATGCTGGCAGAACAAAAGTTGTTATCACAACAAATGTCCAATCTGCATGCAAAGTTTGAAAGGATGCAGCTTTCTAAAGTTCAAGCAAGTGCAGTTGTTCTTGACTGTGAATATTGTCATGAGGATCATGACACCAATGCTTGTCCTACATTGATGTCTTCAGATTCTACTCAACAATTCCAAGTAAATGGTATTTGGTATGATCAGCGCCCTAATCAGCAAAATTTCTCAAGAAATCAAAATAATTCTGCTGGTGGTAATAATTACCAAAGGAAAAGTTATCAAGGTACTGGTTTAGATATGACATCAGACAACTATCTAAAACCACCACCTATTCCAAAAAAGGAGCCTTCTGACCTGCAGCGTTTAGTAGGAACATTAGCACAAAGTACCAACGCTTTCATGGAGGAAAGTAAGGCTAATAAAAGAAGTACCAATGCTTTCATTGAGGAAAGCAGAGATGATTCCAGAAATACAAAAGCTTCAATCAAGAACCTGGAATATCAGATTGGTCAACTTGCCCAACAGTTATCTGATAGAGCTCCAGGTACCTTTCCTGGTAACACTACTACTAACCCCAAGGAAGATTGTCTGGCAGTTACAACTAGAAGTGGGAAAGTGGTATCATCACCACCAAAACCTATCGAAGAGGAAAAGAAGATTGAACAAGAGGAGAAATCTGAAAAAGAAAAGGAAAAGTCTCCTGAAATATTGAAACCAATTGATGATGAGAAGGAGCCAGCTACTCTTCCAAAAGAAAAATTTGAACTTAGTGAAGAGTATCTAATGAAAATGGCACCTTATCCTGGAAGGTTGAAGCCAGAATTAAAAGCAAAGAGTTATGACAGATTTCTTGATCTTTTCAAGAAATTGCATGTGAACATTCTGTTTGCTGAAGCATTGGCTAATATGCCAAACTATGCCAAATTCATGAAAGATCTCCTTTCCAGGAAGCAAAAGCTACAGGAATGCCAAACAGTTGCACTTACTGAGAAGTGCAGTGCTATTATCATTAGGAAGTTTCCTCCCAAACTTCGTGATCCTGGAAGCTTCAACATTGAAATTGAAATAGGAGACACAAAGAATGGCAAAGCTTTGTGTGATTTAGGGGCAATTATTAATCTGATGCCCTTATCTGTTTGTAAAGCCTTAGGGATCACTGAATTGAAGCCTACTCTGGTTTCTCTTCAGCTTGCTGATAGATCCTTGAGGAAGCCAAGTGGAATAGTCGAAGATGTTCTTGTAAAAATTGACAAGTTCATCTTTCCGGCTGATTTTATTGTGCTTGATATGGAGGTTGAGAATGAAATGCCTCTCATATTGGGTAGACCTTTCCTGGCCACAGCCCGTGCAATGATTGATGTAGAGCAGGGAAAGCTGGTGCTAAGGATGAATGAAGACACAATCACTGTCAATGTCTTTGATGCAATAAAAAGACCATATGATGATAGTGATTGTTTTGAAATTAATGTCTTAGAGGAAGTGATGCAAGAAGATGAAACTCCCTTGCAAGAATTGACTGTTGAATTGCAAGAGAGAGATCATATCCCTTTTGAGGAAGACATTAAAGTTGCTAATGAGTTGCTTGAACAGAAAACTTCTGACAAGGAAATAGGTGCTCCTAAAGTTGAGCTTAAGGAGTTACCTCCTGCCCTAAAGTATATGTTCCTGGGTGACAATGAAACATATCCAGTGATCATAAATAACAGGTTATCTGCTAATGATGAGAAGAAACTGAAAGAAATTCTTTTAAAGCATAAGATTGCTTTAGGATGGTCCATGGCTGATCTTAAGGGTATAAGTCCTTCTTTCTGTACGCATAAAATTCTCATGGAGAATGATATCAAACCTGTAAGGCAGCCTCAAAGGAGATTAAACCCCATGATGAAAGAAGTGGTGAGAAAAGAAGTAGTTAAACTTCTTGATGCAGGAATGATTTATTCAATATCAGATACTGCATGGGTAAGTCCTGTACAAACTGTGCCAAAGAAAGGGGGTGTCACTGTGGTGAAGAACGATAAAGATGAATTAATCTCTACCAGGACAATTACTGGATGGAGAATGTGTGTTGACTATAGAAGGCTTAATGAAGCAACTAGGAAGGATCATTTTCCTCTCCCTTTTGTGGATCAAATGCTGGAAAGGTTAGCAGGTCATTCTTATTATTGTTTCCTTGATGGATACAGTGGTTATAATCAAATTGCAGTGACTCCGGAAGATCAGGAGAAGACAGCATTCACTTGTCCTTTTGGCTTTTTTGCCTATAGGAGAATGCCGTTTGGATTGTGCAATGCACCTGCTACTTTTTAGAGGTGCATGTTATCAATCTTCTCAGATATGGTAGAAAAGTTCTTGGAGGTATTCATGGATGACTTTTCGGTATTTGGCTCTTGTTTTGATGATTGCTTAAGCAACTTATCTAAAGTACTGAAAAGATGTCAGGAGACAAACTTGGTCCTTAATTGGGAAAAATGTCACTTCATGGTCCAAGAAGGCATTGTGCTTGGACACAAAATTTCTAAGGAAGGTATAGAAGTTGATAGAGCAAAACTAATGCTCATTGAAAAACTACCTCCTCCAATTAATGTTAATGGAGTGAGAAGTTTCCTTGGTCATGCTGGTTTTTATAGAAGATTCATCAAAGACTTCTCTAAAATTGCCAAGCCACTAAGTCAACTTCTCATGAAAGACAATGAGTTTGTTTTTGATGATGTGTGTCTTAAAGCCTTTAATTTGTTAAAGGAAAAGCTCACTACTGCTCCTGTCTTGGTTTCACCTGATTGGAGTATGTCATTTGAGTTGATGTGCGATGCTAGTGATCTTGCTATTGGTGCTGTTCTTGGCCAACGAAGAAACAAACTGTTGCACGTAATTTACTATGCTAGCAAAGTTCTGAATGAAGCACAGGTAAATTATGCAACAACAGAGAAGGAGATGCTTGCTGTGGTCTATGCACTTGATAAATTTAGACCATATCTCCTTGGTGCTAAGACCATCATTTTCACAGATCACGCAGCCATAAAGTATTTGATCTCTAAACAAAATGCCAAACCACGACTGTTAAGGTGGGTGTTGTTATTTCAAGAATTTGATTTAGAGATCAAAGACAAGTCAGGAATGGAAAATAAAGTTGCTGATCACTTATCCAGAATCCGAGAGAAGACCCTACAAGATGATCCTGCTTTAGAGATCAACGATTATTTTCCGGATGAACAAGTCCTTGCAATATCTGTGAAATTATCTGAAGAACCAATTTTTGCACTGCATATGGAACCATGGTTTGCTGATTTTGTAAATTTTAAGGTAATCAAGAAAGTACCTCCTGATCTCACAAAGCAACAAGTGAAAAAGTTTTTACATGATGCTAGGAGGTATGTATGGGATGATCCATTCCTGTATTTCCAATGTGCTGATGGAATCTTGAGAAGATGTGTATCAGAATTGGAAATCAAGGAGATTTTATGGCATTGTCACAATTCTGATTATGGTGGCCATTTTGGTGGAAACAGAACTGCCCAAAAGGTATTGCAAAGTGGGTATTACTGGCCTACTCTTTTCAAAGACACCAGAGAGTATGTTGAAAAGTGCGAAAGATGCCAGAAGACAGGGAACATTTCCCGGAAAGATGAAATGCCTCTAAACACTATTATGGAGGTGGAATTATTTGATTTATGGGGGATTGATTTCATGGGACCATTCCCATCTTCCTATTCCAACCAGTACATTTTGGTAGCTGTGGACTACGTTTCTAAGTGGGTTGAGGCAACAGCTCTTCCTACTAATGATGCCAAGGTGGTTGTAAACTTCCTGAGAAAGAATATCTTTACCAGATTTGGAGTGCCGAGAGCAATCATAAGTGATGGCGGCTCTCATTTTTGCAATAAGCAGTTTGAAAATCTGTTAACAAAGTATGGTGTCAGGCACAAGGTTGCTACACCTTATCATCCGCAGACAAGTGGCCAAGTGGAAGTTTCCAACAGGGAACTGAAGCGAATCCTGGAAAAGACTGTTAGTATTTCTCGAAAGGATTGGTCGAAGAGACTGGATGATGCACTGTGGGCATACCGAACCGCATACAAAACTCCGATAGGAATGTCTCCCTATCAGCTTGTGTACGGGAAAGCTTGTCACTTACCTGTGGAGCTTGAACATAGAGCCTTTTGGGCTATTAAATTCCTAAACTTTGATGCCACAGCAGCTCTTGAAAAACGAAAGTTTCAACTGTTAGAGCTTGATGAGTTTAGGAATTCAGCTTTTGAAAGCTCCAGAATTTATAAAGAAAAAGCAAAGAAATATCATGATAGCAAAATTATACACAAGGAGTTTGAGCCTGGTCAACAGGTATTGTTGTACAACTCCCGATTGAAACTCTTTCCAGGGAAGTTGAAATCCAGGTGGACAGGACCTTTTGTGATTAAAAAGGTCTTTCCATATGGTACTGTTGAAATATCTTCCATGGAGGACGACAGACCCTTCAAGGTCAATGGCTCTAGGTTGAAGTTCTTCCATGGAGGACCAGTGATGAAACAGGTTGTGGC
>JAVKPL010013966.1:0-11900 GCA_032173675.1 Gastrolobium villosum
GAAAGAAGCTACAAATGAAATTGACAATGAGAAGTCCTTTTTTCAAGTAGAAAGCAATAAAGAGTTGTCACAGTCTCACAGATATGTCCTAAAAAAACACAACAAAGACAAATAGGAAAAGCAAAAGGTAGAGCACCGGGAACTCAACCATTCAACGAAAATAATGCCGAAATCAAAATTGAAAAAAAAAAAATAAAAAAAAGGAAAAACTGAATGGAAACTTTTTTCACATGTCACAAGAAATGAATTATCTTATGTAAGTGAGATCCACAAATAATTGGAGAGGAAAAATAAAGGTGAGACACACCTTTATTATATGTTTGTAAGAATTTGATTTATCTCACGTAGAATCAGAGCAATATAACCCAAATTGAATTTGGTTTGACTTCTATATAACCAACTAAGGGTGGGTTTGGCCTAAAGAACTGAACTTTTTCTTTTGAAATTGGGTCTATTTTTTATTTTTTATTTTTTATTTTTTCAAAAGATAAAGAGTTGGCCTAGTTAAAAAATTTATTTAAAGCTCTATTTGCATAGAGTTCTTTCGACGAGTTAAAAATATTGAACTTTTTAATTTTTGAACTAATATAACTTTTAATAAATTATAGATCCTGTATATAACAATATTATATTAATCAACAATCAAAGTTATGTAAGTATTGTGATTTCTTAATTTTGTACCTAAATGATAATAAATAAATGGGTCGGTCAGATAAATAAAATAAATCTTTTAAATAATTAAACTTTCAAATAAAGAGAAGGGCCGGGAGCAGTGATAAAGAGTAATTTACTTAAGCTTTTAGCCAAAATAATTAATTTTTTTTTAATTGTGAGTTTTTAATAGCGGTGTAATCCATTCTCAACTCTAAGTATTATCATATCATATATAGATGTGATAAATTTTTTTTTATAATCATTCTCAAATAACCTCTTTTAGCCATTCTATTCTCGGAATATGGCCGCAAGGTAGCTTCTTATTGAAATAGAGGTGGCTCCAGAGTAGTTTCTTATTGAAATAGAGGGCATATTGGACTACTATCACGGAAAAAAAAAAAAGATGAAACAAATCTTTCTTGGAAGGAAAAACGATTTCCCTTTAACCCCTTAACAATTCCAAAAATTTATTTTGATTAAGATTTGAACCTGACCAAATATTATATGAGAGTTTTAATATTCATATTAAAAGTATTTATACTCATGTCCACTCGAAAATGATATAAAAAATCATTTTGTTTTAGAATTATTCATGTACAGATCAGTTCACAATTAATCCGTTTAAATTAAAAAAAATTATAGAATCATATATTCATCTCACTTTTATTTATTAATTTGGAATTATTAATGTAATTGTGATTATAAAAGTAAGAGCAATAAAATATATACACATTTTTTATCGTGTAATGTCAATTCGTCCATCTGAATTTCTACTCCTCATAGAACATCAGCTATCATATTATTTATCTTAAAACAAAATACTAATGTAATACAAGTTATTTTTTTCATATGACTTATATTATTTCCATTAATGACAAAACAACTTTTCGGGACACATGAAAAAGTTAGTCACGTTTTTAGCAGAAATTCCTAAAATGTCTAATTACCCGTATTTTTAGGGTGAGCTCCAAATCACTACACTGTCACTAACGAAACAAGTATCACTTCCAAACCGAACAAAAATATCTTTCATTAGATAATAAAGAATTAAAGATGCAAGTAAACCAAATAGTCATATCATTAATCTTTTCCAATTCAATTGTTTTGGTGGTTTTTGCACTTAACAAAAGAAGTTCAAGAATGTTAGGAGTGAAATTTTATCTCTAATAATAGACTTTAGACGCACTGAGTCTTAAAGCGTGAGAAGATAAGCTTGGAGATTCAATTTCAAATCTTAATAATTAAATTTTGAAGTAGTAACATCCAAACCGGCAAACACTATGCCAGTAGCTAGAGAATGATTCTTTAACTACTCCACTGAAAGAACTCTTGTCAAGTCAACAATATATACCTTCACATAATTTGGAGCCTTCTCCATCGCATCGGTGTTTGAAGTGAATTATACAGTGTTGCGATATTATAAAAATAGATAAAAATATTTTTTTAATATAACTTTATATGATTTTTTAAAATTGATTTTAAAATTATTTTTTTATTTATTCACATATTAATTCATATCTTAAATTACTAAAAAGTCATAATTTTAAATTAAATATATTAAAATATATAAATAATTTACAAAGATTTTCAAAATAAAAAATATATAACCTCACCAAATAAATATTTTAAAATTTAAATTAATTGTTAATTTTGGTGACTGGTTGCTGGTTATAGTAGCTACTGGTGGTGGTGGTGACAAGTAGAGGTGGCCTATTGAAGTGGTGGTGGTGACAATTGTGAAGGCCGGTGGTGATGGATGGTGGTAACGACGTCTGCATAAGCGATATTCAAAGACAATTGTGGCGGCTCACTGATAGTGGTGGTGATGACCATTACTGGCGATGATGGTTCAATGTGAGATGGCCCAAGGTGGTGGCTAGTTGGTAGTAGTGGTGTTGGTCAATGACAGCGACGACAATAGTGGTGGCTGGCATATTGTGGTGACAAGTGAGGCTAGCCAATGAAAGTAGTGGCAATGGCAACACAAATAGTGACCAATGAAAGATTGAAAGGTTGTTATCTCAAATGCGGAGTCCCCGGTGTTACGAACAATGTCCAATAAACTCATATAACCTTAAGGGAGGATATATATGGGTCAACCGAACCGATTTAAATGGTTTGGTTTCCCGATTTATTTTTCGAAACAATTTGAAATTTAAAAAGAATTTATAAATATGTAGCATAATTGCATTTTTAGGGCATTTTAATAAGAAGAGGTTATACCTATTACTTTTTTTCTTATTATCAAATATTAACCATTGGTTTTTGTTAATTTAATCGTTATAATTTATTGAGTCGCATTTATTGATTAATTATTAATTTTTAATAAATCATAACTGTTATATTGGTAAAAATTAATGGTTAAGATTTGGTATTAAGAAAAAGAAATAGTAAGTATAACTTCCCCATTTTAATATGTGATTAATTGTAATAAGATTATTTTTTGCAATTCTAAAATGATGTCGTTTTGAGAAAAAAGATAAATACAAGGTGTTTTAGATAGCTATTTATATGCCATAAAAAAATTGAAATGTTAAAAAAGACGAAACAATTAAAAAATATGAATTCAGAGATAATGAGTCAAAAACTAAAACAAAACAGTTATATATTAAAAAAAAATTGTTTTACCAAAAAAAAAAATTAAATGTTGTCATGTAACAATAATTCTAGAAGATTTTTATTTTATTTTTTGGTATAAATTCTAGAAGAATTTTTATAATATATATAAATAGATATGAGAATTTATTCATATTCTCTTTCCAGCAAACTATTGAAATTATCTAGCCAGATGCATCTTGATAATTACGCAAATTGAATATAATCTAAAGTCGTGTCCAGCCCATTCTAATAAACTATGTTAGTTACCATTGGCGCGGAGCCGAAGTAGGGATGAGGATCGAAGGTTATTCCTTCCTAATTTTTAACTTTTTTATTATAATGCATATAAAATGAGAGAGGGGACACTTACAACTTATTTTTTCTTACACTATTTTTTTTATTATTATTGGATCAAATTAAATTAACGGTTATAAAATAACATTAAATGAAAGCTGTTAAAATGATTTTTGATCAAACGTACTGAAAAAATTGGTTATAAAATGTTATGAGAGAAAAGAGGTTGTAAATATAACTTCTCTCATAAAATAATAATATTAAATAATAAATTATTAGTTTTAATAACTATTCCATTCTTTAAAAAAAAAAATTATGAGAAAATTCTTATCTCTTCACTCAATCACACAACTTTCACTGAAAACAAATTGAAAATAAAGAAAAGTTTTTATACTAAGTTCATATGTATTATGATTACTTTTATTTATAATATAATATCTTCAAATTTTGTCCCTATCATAAACAATCTTGAGTTTCCCACGCATTAGCAACTCAATTTAGGTCCAACCATAAAGACTTCTTATCTGCTCGCCTTTCTCCCCAACAGAATGAATGGAGTACGGGTTGTAGGATTCAATCATCTTCAAACGAGTGGCATCCATTTGGAACATTTTATTCTTATGTTTAATTATGATAAAGATGTCATCACTACGGAATAAATGTTCTTAGACTCTATCCACTTTACAATTAAAATGACAGTCAAATATTCTATTGACGTAGGTATCTAGATAACATGATTGACAAGTGAGTGAATGGATAGTGTTTGAGCAATATCCCATAACATGCATCCTTAATGGCTATAGACTATTCTGTAGTGGGGGATTGGCTTGAATCAGATAAAGCTTCTCAGAGGTACCTCGCCCTCTTGAAAACTTTAGTGGCGATGGGTTCTATATTTTATTATGCTTAATGATAGATCTGGCAGCCCTTCATTTCAATATTATTAAAAATATAAGTTGGTGATAAGGATTTTATCACGATTAGATCGAATATATCGAATATAAAATCAGTTATGTGTGGTCACTTAATAGCTTAAATTTTTGGAATAATTGGTTGCTTGATATTGTATTAGAATAGAGCTCCATCTTTGCTTTCCCCATTCTTCTAATAAAAAAAATTGAATTCAACACATGGACTAATCACTACAAAAAAAGTCCTATTTAGCCACATTCAAAAATGTGGCAAACATTAAGAAAAAATGTGGCTAACAAATTCTACCACATTTTGATTGAATGTGGTTAAAAGTGGCGTTGCAATAATTTAGCCACATTGCTTTATTCATTTAACCACATTTTGACTGAGTGTGGTAGCTCTTCTTTAGCCACAGTTATTGTTAATTTAGCCATTTTATAAGTGTGGCTAAAGTATATAGTTTGCCACAATAAAATAATGTGGCTAATTATGTCTAAAATTTATTTTTTAACCACATTCATAAATGTGGCTAAATATAAAAAAAAAATTAATTAAAAACATCTCAAATTTAATAAACCTTACACCAATGAAGAAAATAATATTAAAAATAGCTCAAGCTCAATCCTACACCAATTAATTTACATTATTTATATATAGTTTTTTTTTCATGAAAAACTGAAACTGGCATTCAAAATCAACTTCATCCAAAATAAAAGTTTAAATTTAAATTTTACCACTTCAAAAAAGGAAGAGATTTGAAAATCCATGGCTTAAACTAAAAGAATTTCGTTTGCACTTAGACTCTAAAAAGCTGGAGATTTTTATATGTTATCCACTGTCTGCAGAAGCATACATATGTAAAAAAAAAAAAAAAAAACCCAAACATTCATTGATAACAGTATAAATTTCAGAAAGGAGAATATAGATCAATACATTATGCATAATACAATCAATAACCAAAACTGAATATTATTCTATATATGAAACTCCTTATTTTATGCTATGAATCATAAATTTGATTTCCTTAGTTCCAATAGTCTAGAACACCTTTTATCAACAGAGCCCATCTTTGTCTAATTGTATCTGCAAAATAAGACGATCTTTCATAAGTTTTACTTGATTTCTTTAAGGAGATTTTGTTGTTGCTCAAAAAAGTAATCTAATAGTGGCCCTGTTAGCCGCTATGAAGTTTTCAAATAAAAAATGCTTACCTTGTACTGTATCAGATTTCTGGCACAAGTCCGAGCACGTATCCTAAAAAAAAAATTCAGATTATAGATTTATAGAATAAATGAGTACATGATATCAAGTTGGATGCAGATGAAGTTCTCAAATTTGAAATATTTGTACCCTCTTAGACTAATACTTATTCTACAAGTGCACAATTTTTATGCAAATATTCACTCAAGATTGTAAAGTTTATTCCTTACTCGAAACAAAACATCATAAGGCTGATAAAATATTGCTTCAACTCATTTACTGAATTTGGAATACTTCAATTGAGATTTTCATAACATTATAACAAACCTGCCACATAAATGAATTCTGAAATAATGTTCCCATGGATAGATGTTGATGTTACTAGATAAAGTAGAAGACAGAACTTATACTTACATCAATCAGTTTTGCTACAATAACATTTGGCTTTGATTTACATTTACATAAATCTCCTCTGGGTTGTTACTTTTATATAAAATCAAAATGGTTGGTTCTTTGATTTCTGAAATAACAAGAACAGAATAGATATTTTATTGGTAAACGGTAGATCAAAAAGAAAATGGGTTGGAAAGATAAAATGGATAATTCCTCAATTAATCAATGGAAGGGTTTTTTTAATCATGTATTCTTATTGCCTACATACTAGGATTTATCGTGATACTTCTACATAAGGTACTTTGTTTTCGTTATTCTCCATTCATAGTTTTATCATTTTTGTTATTTGATGGATATATGCAGAATGGAAAGCAAAAGAAGAGGGCAATGGTTAAACCTTCTAGTATGTGCACTGCTATTCCTGAAGGCAGTTTTTGTACCAATCACTTATGTCTAATAAAATGATAAGTAAAGTTCGTCTCCACAGGGATTGGGATCGAATATCAAATAAATTTTCTCTTAAGGAATGGAAGATTTCAAATAGGGTTTTTGACAAATATTGTCAATTTGATGGAAATGAATTTTGAAAATAAAAGACTTATTTTTGTATTTTTATTTTGAAAAATAAAACAATAAAATTGAAAATTGATTTGTTGAAAAATATGAGAAAACATTGTGGCCAGGGTTCATTCACCAAATGATCCCCGCTTTTTACTCCGGATTGATTTACAATAATTATTTATATAATCACTCAGATAAATTATCCTCTAAAAAGAGTTAATAGTTAACCCTCAATTCCTTGCAAGGTTAACCCTTTAATCCCATGAGAAACCCCAATTCCTTGCAATGTTTCTCATGGGATCAAGCAATGGGCGCGATAATTTAAGCATCTGCAATCATATACACGTCTATTCCTAGCACGCATACAGATTGTTATCTTACCCCCTTTCGAGATCAAAACCCCAATATTCCTATCTAGGGTTTTGATCCTCAGAATATCCCCAACTATCAGATTCGATCAATTCTAACAAAGGGAAATATCAAATTCGCACAGAGTAATGATAAAGATAATTATATAAATCAAAAACCATAAACCAATCCTTCGTATCAAAGGTTCACATATGGATCGTGACCCTGACTACAATAAAAATGATCTAGCCGATCAACATCATGATCGCTGATCTAAAATTCAACATAAAATTAAAACAAAAGATAAAGAAATACTAGATGTAGATGAAGAACGAAGAACATCCAATGCCCTTCTCCTCCAATCTTCAGATCTGTCTCTTAACCTGTATCTGTGTTTTTCCTTTTTTCAGATCTGCCAAGTCTGCTGACCTAATTCAGCAAATGTCACATTTATAATATTCTCTTCTCCTTCCAAAAATGCCCTCAGAAAAGACGGAGATCTGTTCCCGCAAACCCGCGCTGGTTGGCGCCGAATTGGCGCACGTTTGCGCCACTTTCCTATTGGCGCTGGTTGGCGCCACTTTTGCACACAAATGGCGCTAGTTAGCGCCACTTTCACTATTCATTGGCGCTGGTTGGCGCCACTTTTGCACACAAATGGCGCTAGTTAGCGCCACTTTCACTATTCATTGGCGCTAACTAGCGCCAACTTCCTTCCCTTTTAGGCGCTAGCTAGCGCCAGTGCACTGACTTACGGCGCTAGCTTGCGCCATTTCCTTTGTAATTTGGCGCTCCCTTGCGCCAATCTTCTGTGTTATTGCGCTGAGAAGCGCCACTTTCTTTCGTAAATGGCGCTAGGTTGCGCCAAGGTTCTGTCTTGTTGCGCTGAGGAGCGCCACTTTGTTGCTACCTCGCGCCACTTTGATGTCCTCGCTGCAAAGTTCGTAATCTGGTGCGGTTTTTGTGCCAATTTGGTGCTGACCCGCGCCATGCTTGGAACTCATAGTGTGCTATAACCGTGGAAAATTGCATTAACAGGTTTTTTTTTATAATTCTTCATTTATTTTCCCTGTAAAAATACAATTAAAAGGTGAATATTATTGACATTCTAAGAATCAATATAATTAGCAAATATGTATTTAATTTGCTCTCTTATGACTCAATTCTCGTCAATTTTATCACAGAAAAATCACACTTGCCAGAGGCACATCAAACCATTCCCAGATTTAAACGTTGCTGTCCCCAGCAATGTAAAAGACTTAATCCAGGAAATATTCACTTAATCTAACATAACAATCATAGTCACTCTCAGATTCAATATGTCATATATGCCTGACTCAATATCATGAACTTCTAATAATGCCATCAGCTTCTTAAATATATAAGTCTACATTGATTATCCCTCACACAGATAAATAATGTTCACTCAACACTCAGTGTTTAAGGGTATCATGAGCACTCAATTACTCAAAGCTATAACACTACCATATGCTTGATTATATTCTACAAAATTCTTGAAATTGAAGAATCAAACACATGCATTAATTGATCAAAAGGACTTCACAGGTTGTAACTTTGGCTGGGGTAATAGGTAGGAAAATTTGGATAGTAGCTCAAACAACCAATAGATTGAAAACTGATATTATTTCATTTTTAACAATTTCAACTCAATTGTTTTGCTCCACTAACATTCCCACAGAATTCCGGGAATTCATTCCTTCCTGCCACCTTTTACTCTTTTCCTTTTTCTTGCTTTCTTTTCTTTTTTTTCTTTTTTTTTTTTTTTTTTTTTTTTTTTTTTTTTTTTACTTGACCATTGTGGAGCTTACCTCACTTTCTTTACTTTATTTCCAACACTTTCAGTGATTCAATCTCAACCAAGGTAAGTTATATGGATATTGGCTAAGCCATTAATCAGGCCACAGGTCATTTTACAATAAATCAATTCAGGCTCAAAAGGGCTAGCAAGGGAAAATTTCATACAGGTGGGCTATTTTGGCCAAAAGCTAATAAGAACAAAATGCCTTTATCATATCAATCAATGCATGCATTACAGAGAAACAAATCAAGTTCTAGAGTATTACAACAGTGAGGCCTTTCAACAAAAATTTCAGTGTTTAGGCTCAAAACCTCACAGCTATGGTATCAATGTAGACTCAAGAAAATTGACTCCAGACATTATCAGAATTCACAATCTTAATTCAGACAACCGAGCAATCATGCAATCTAATTATGCCTATGCAATGTTATGTCAGAAAGTCATACAATATATTCCAAGAATTTAATCATGTACATTAAAAAGATGAGCACATTTAAACCTGGGATTTGTTCAAAACACACCATTTTTTTTTTTTTTTTTTTTATAGCACACAAAATAACTAAGAAAATTAAAAGAGTTAGAATATCTCCCCTGATAGAAGAATTGCAGTTCTAAGGTGCAAGCCAACCATTCCCAGATTTAGAGCATTGCTGTCCTCAGCAATAATTAAACCCCAAGAAGGAAGAAAATCCTGCACAATAGAACAAATAGTGGCATATAGAAGAAACTATAATGCACACATTAAAACATCAGAGAAAAATATACCAACACAAAATAACTTAAAAATACGAAACAGAAAAATAAACTAATATACAAGATCTCCATCAGCAAGGAGATAAGATCAGCCCTCCATGTCATCCCCCTCAGCAGTGTGGGATGACTCAGCAAATGAAGGGTCTGGTGGTACTGGTTGCCTTGGTGTATGGGACCACCATTCCCAGATTTGATCCAAACCATGGATCCATGTTAAGAATTCTTTGAAACTTTGATTTTTCCGAGAGATAGAGTCTCGGTGTCTCTTGTCAAATTTCAGCTCCCGGTATCTCTTCCAACTTGTATCAAAGAATTTCACTACTTCCTTTCTTCTTACCTTCTTCTTTGTAGGAGTACGTCTCCTTTGGGGTTTCCTCCCATGTTTATCATCATCCTCATTGAGAATTTTGTGGGTATGGGAAGAAGGATCTTTATCCTTCAAATCAGTCTCTCGTTCCTTCAGTGCTTCAATCACCGCCTCCTTATTACCCCAGAAGATATCTTTTAGAGTTTGAGAAGGCTCCTTCAATTCAACTTTTGAGGCACTATCTTCTTTGTCCTCTTCTTTCTTTAAAACATCAAGATTAAAACAATCATCTTTGGGAGAAGAATATTTTATTGAGTCAAAGACGTTGATGGTAACGGCCTCATCATTCATTCTTAGCTCAAGCTTCCCGTTTTCAACATCAATCAATGCACGAGATGTAGCTAAGAAAGGTCTTCCCAAAAGAAGAGGCATCTCTTTTTCTTCCCCCATATCAAGTACCACAAAATCAGCAGGAAAGATGAACTTGTCCACCTTCACAAGAACATCCTCAATGATTCCACTAGGTTTCCTTAAAGATCTATCAGCAAGTTGAAGAGAAACCATAGTGGGTTTTAGTTCCGTGATCCCCAAAGATTTGCAAATAGAAAGAGGCATCAAATTAATGCTCGCCCCAAGATCACATAGTGCCCTTCTGATTTTTGTATTACCAATTTCAATGGGAATGTTGAAGCTTCCGGGATCACGAAGCTTAGGAGGATATTTTCTTGTAAGGATAGCACTGCACTCCTCAGTAAGTGCTACAGTTTGGCACTCTTGTAACTTGTGCTTCCTTGACAAAAGATCTTTCATAAATTTAGCATAATTTGGCATATTGACCAAAGCTTCAGCAAATGGAATATTAATATGAAGCTTTTTGAAAAGGTCCAAGAACCTGCCATAATGCTTTTTCTGATCATCCTGTTTGAATCTTTCAGGATATGGTGCCATAGCCCTTACATATTCAGGTTTGAGCTCAAACCTCTTCTTTTCAACAACAATAGGAGGCTCTTTTTCTTCACCTTTCTGAATAGGTGTTTGGACATTAGAAGGAATCTCCTCTTCTTTTTCTGGCTCCTCCACCACCTTAAGCTTTTCTGGAGCTCCTACCACCTTACCACTTCTAGTTGTGATAAACATACAATCCTCCTTGGAATTTTTAAATGTGTTACTAGAGGAAGTGCCTGGATTTTTATCAGCAACTTGCTTAGCCAGCTGGCCAACTTGATTCTTAAATTCCTGATAGAAGCATTCATGTTTTTAGTGGTGGCCCTAGTCTCTTCCATGAAGGCATTGGAGTGTTGGGCCATTTGTCCAACTAACCTTTCCAAATCAGAAGGCTCCTTAGCTTGGACTGGTGGAGGCTGCAAGTAGTTGTTGGAATTGTAATCCAGTCCTGTGCCTTGAGTTCTCCTCTGAAAATTGTTATTTGCAGAAGGGAAATCCTGATTCCTAGGAATGTTTCTTGGTGGAGATCTTTGCTCGTACCATACTCCATTCACTTGCACTTGTTGAGGAGAATCAGAAGATAACAAAGATGAGCATTCATTGGATTCATGCTCACCCTTGCAGTATTCACAAACCACAGATGCAACTTGCATAGTGGAAAGTTGCATCTTGTCCAGCCTTGAGGTCAAATTTGCTAGCTGTTGTGCTAACAATTTATTTTCAGCCAGAACCGCATCATTGTTATCCAGGTGTAGAATCCCTCTCTTAGGCTTGGCTGTCAAACATTCATTTTCATTGGCAGCCATTCTTTCTATTAACTCAAGAGTCTCATTTGCTCTCAAGGATTTGATGCTACCACCTGCTGCACCATTCAGCACCATCCGAACTTCAGGTTTACACCCATTGAAAAAAATTCGGACCTGATCACCATTGGTCATGGGGTAATGAGGGCATCTCCTCATTAGATCCTTGAAGCGGTTCCAGGCTGCACACATAGTTTCACCCTCAGCCTGGGTGAAATTGGTGATATCATTCACCATCTGGTTAAACCTCTCCATGGAAAAGAACTCAGCAAAAAGATGGAGTCAGAATAGTATCCATGAATGGATTGTCTGC
>JAVKPL010013967.1:0-11845 GCA_032173675.1 Gastrolobium villosum
TTTAATTTTGTTTTTAATGACCAATAGGATCTTGTTAGGGTCACTGCTACTTTATGGATTTGTACTTCCAAGGGTATTTTTCACTGTTTTGCTGATACTTTTTTGTTAATGATGTGTGTTTCAATTGCGCAGCAGTCCTTATTGATTACATTTAGTTATTGCTGGGGACAACAATTTCTAAAATCTGGGAATGGTGGTTAGCCTTGCCCTGATCATGCACTATAGCTGCAATTGTGGAACTACACTTCATTTCAGGGGAGATATTCGAACCAATTTACGTTTTCATTTTTAAATATCTGTCTTGGTTTGTCTTGGGTATAGTTGACCTTAAAAATTCAGCAATTTTTTTTTGGAATATGCTTGTTGATAATCTCAGATCTAGGTGTTGCTTCCCTAGCAAGTGATTGAGTTCATCTTAGGAAGTACATTAAGTTGTGAAAATTCTGGCATGATGTCACTTGGCATGAGTAGATTTTATGATTGCTCGTTTGTCTGAATTGTGTGCTAGAATACATGATATGCCTGATATTCTTTTGAGAATCTAGTCTGAAATCATAGCCTTTGAGGTTTGAGCCAAAACAGTAATTTTTTTTCTTCTGAGAGGCTTCACTGTGGTAACACTCTAGAACTTGGTCTGTTTCTCTACAATGCATGCATTTTAATTGACATGATAAGGCAGTTTGTTCTTGATAGCCCTGGCCATATAGCTCACCTATATAAATGATTTTTCCATTGTTACCCCCTTGAGCCTAAGCCTGTTCGTTGATAATTTACCTGAATATTGCTTAGCCTATATCCATGTTGACTTACCTTAAGTGAGATTGAATTGCTGATTCTTTTAAAAGAGAAAAGAAAATGTCTAAGGTAAGCTCCAATAAACTAAGCAATTGAAAAGGGGAAAAGAAAAGAAAAAAAAAAGAAACAGAAAAATCTAGAAAAAGGAAAAGAAAAAAATGTGTGTGAAGCATTATGAATAAAAGTGGTCAATATAGGAATTGACTTCCCGAAATTCTGTGGGCAAGTTAGTGGAGCAAAACTTCTGAGTTGAAATTGTTTAAATTATGTTATCTTCAGTTTTTCAATCTCATAAGTTATTTAAAGTCACTTTCCATATAAATTCCTACCTTTAGCCAGGCCAAATTAAAACCATTGAAAAGTCCTTTTGATCAGTTAATGCATGCGTTTGAATCCTTCATTTTTAAGGATCTTGAGATTATGATCAAGCCTATGGCAGTGTTACGGCTGTGATGGTTGTGTACATCTGATACCCTAAAAACACCTGAGTGGGAGTGATATATTTTGTCTTGGTGAGGGATATTCAGACTAGATTCAGATTTTTTTTAGAGAATAAAGGCAGTATTGAAAGTTCTTGCAGTAATTTAGTCAGGCATGACATAGTAATTTCTTCGATTGTTTGGATGATATTGTGCTGAAATACTGTTGTAAACTTTTCTAAGTTCGAATCAGTTTATTGCTGGGGACAGCAATGTCTAAATCTGGGAATTGTTTGATATGCTCCTAGCATATATACTTTTATAGATCAAAAAGTATTGAATCGGATCTAAAATTGTGTATAAAGGTGTATATATGGTGAAATTATTGAATAAAACTTGTCAGACACTCTCTCACTCAAATTCTTTATGTTTATAGGAGAAAAAGGTCAAATAAAGGAGCAAGAAGAAATCAGACAGTATCTCCATGCTTGGAGCGTTCAATTCAACGCTTGGAGCGTAGGAAGAGACCCAAGGCAGTGGGTCTACGCTTCAAGGAAAATCAGACAGTGTTTCTACGCTTGGAGCGTGGATCCTACGCTCCAAGCGTAGGATTGAAATGGACAGCTGTCAGTTGCGAGGAAAGAAGAATCTTGAGGATTATAAAAGGGCAAAAGACAGCCCTAAACAGGACAATTGGTCATTCTGAAGAAAGGTTAGGGCATTCGAATCCAGAGGAGGAAGGAGTCTGGAGATTCAGAGAGAAAAACATTCTTCTTCTATCTTTCTGTAGTTTTTATGTTTTGATGTTTTCATTGAATATTGGATTTTTAGCCATGATAATGGTTGGCTAGAACCCCTTTGTTGTGGTTAGGGTCACGAACCCTTGTGAACCCCTGATACAATGGATTGAGTTTATATTTATATATATATCCTTTGAATTTCGTTCTATTCTGATCGTATTATTATTGTTATTATTAGATCTGATCAATCTAGTAATCGATAGTAAATTTGGGGATTAGGGCCAACAAGAGGAATCTGCGGTGGTTAATCCAGAAAGGGGATAGAACGACGGTATGAACATGATCTAGGGATAGACATGATTCATATTATAGATGTCTCAATTATCAATCTTTATGCTTGATCTCATATAGGGCACCTCAAGGAATTAGGGTTTTATATGGGGTTAAAGGGTTAATTCTTCAAGGGATTGAGAATTAACTACTGATATTTTTATCTGATAATTATCTAAATTTTGCGGTATATATATTGATATTTAAACTTAATCCAGAGTAAAAGGTGGGGATCATCGGTAAGTGTTCTCTAACCGCAGCGCTTTCTCATAAATTTCTAAACTTTCATTTTGTTGGATTTCACATATTCAAAAAAAGAACAAAAATACGTTTTATTTTAAAAATCAAATTTCTACACAATCTTGACATTCATGTCAATAATCTCTTGGATTATTTAATCTTCAAGGAATAGTTTAATTGATTTAGATACACTCTCTGTGGATTCGACCTGACTTACTACTTATTACTTGCGCGATTCGGTACACTTGTCGATCCACGTCATGGGTTAGCAATGTGAGGGAGAGGAGTGCTTCATTTCTGAGTTGTAGATACTGTTGGTGAGGTTTTGAGGGGTTGAGTTGGTGTGTCCCTTGGTGTGAGCCATTGTTCATGCCATTGGAGGCTTCAAGTAGCCATCTTTGAGTAGAAAGGTCCAAACTTGTGCTGTATTTTTGTGGTTGGACAAAGTCAGAATCTTGAGAGCTTCAAGTGAGCTCCAAGAGCACCTCTCTTTTTTGTTTGAAGCTTGGGTAAGTTGTTGATCCCATGATCATGAGTTTTTATGCTTAAAAGTGGAGTCTTGATGCATGTAATGAAGTAAGATGATAACCTAAGGTTGAGTAATGTTAAACACACCTTAAATCGCATGTTTGAGCTTCTGTATGCAAGAAATGAACCACCTTTGGGAAGGATGTCTCGCGAAATGCAGAACTACATTCTGTCGCGAAATATCCGGATATGGATATCCGGATGTTAATATCTGGATATGATATCCGGATATCAATATCCGGATATGATATCCGGATATTGGGATCTGAATATCCGGATATGCCCCCGACAAATATCTGGATATTCTGGGTTTTCGATGAACAGTAAGGTACTGTTCATACAGAACTGCGTTATGGGTTTGTGAACCCTAGTTTGATGAAGTTTGACTTCTCTATTGATTAATGTAGGTCAGAATCTAAGTGATTAAGGGTTTGTGGCTTTGTGATAAGCCTAAAGACGTAAAACGTAAAGGATAGGCGTTGTCTTTGTGTTATATGCTTGTTAAGTATGATTATTGATATATTGCTGGTTCGAAACATATTGTGATTCTGTTGTGTTTGGGCTTTAAGCTAGTGTGGACTATTGGCATTGGATAGTTAGCTTGCAAGGTAAGCTTTCGTGTCCTCGGTTTTGCCATTGTTGGTTCCACCATGTCCCATGGGGGGATGGTTATATGCATGATGTTGTTTTCATGATATGTTGTTTTGTGAAAATGCCATTGAGATGTTATATGCGAGTGCCTTTTTGATATGCATGTGGTGTTCCACCTATACGGTAAGCCTGAGTATGTGGTACATACAAGATGGTGAGGCTGTGGGTGAGGTGCAAGCGGTGTTCCTTGTACTAACTGTAGGTAATAGATGTATTCCTGCATTTCTCTGGCCAGTAGAATAATGATAACACACATGGCATGAATATCTATTACACTGCATAGTTTTTGGAATTGATATTGTTAACTGCTTTTGAACTTATATTGCACATGTAAGTGAACTTGGGGTGGAAGATCCTTGAGGGCCCTTTGCCTTACTGATATTTCTGTTTAGAGATCTCACCCCACGTTTGGGGCGCTTATTTTAGGTTCAGGTAACCCAAGGGTTGAGACCTCTATTGGCAGTATGCCAGAGCTTAGTTGATACCTGTTTATGCTGATTTGCTGTTATGATTGGATGTTGGATCCTGTTTACTGCTTTATGCTTTTAGCTTCATTTTATGGATTACCTTGTTGAGATTCTGTTGCTTTTGTTGTTTATTTGGTGAGCATGAGGATTGTCTATGCCACATTGAGTTGACTATGTCTTAGTTTGGATTTGAGTTGTAATAATGTATCAGGATATTGTCAGGACTACGTGTTATAGATCCGTGACTTTAGATACTCACTGCTATTTTATATTATGAGGTATTTCAGTTAGTTATCCTTTGCAATTGCATACAGACGATATTTTATGAAATTGATTAAGTAATCAACTTGGCTAAGATTAATGACGTCATAATTGAACAGAAAAAGATTTTCCGCATATTTAAATAAGCGTGGCTTAATACGATGTCATGTTAACAAACCGGGTATACACGAGATGTTACACTCGTGTTGGGTTGAATTGAGTTTTCTGTCTTTTTTTCCTAGTCAACCATAACTCGACTCATTTTTTCAGATTCTAAACGGATTAGGTCGGATAGAGCTGACTTGGTCGATTATGCCATTCCTACTTTTGAATCGCCACCTAAAAATATAATGTCTCAGCATACAATTGTGGACGCAGGATTTTTTATCATAGAGGTGAAAATAAATATCAAAATTATAAATATTATTAAAAAAATATTAATTTTTCAAATACTTTTTTGAAAGAGGCAAACTACTAGATCTTATAGTCCATTATTATTAAAAAAATATCATTATATATATAATACTAAAAGTTATCAGTTTAGGGAGGGACCACGATCCTCACCCTCGTTGGAACCGCCACTTTCAGCATAGGTTACAAGATTCTCAGTACAGTAAAAATCAAAACACAAAGAAAAAAACGTAAACGTGAGACGTGGCGTGTACAACTACTTTCTAAACCTACCATTCAGATTTTCGGAGTTGGCTGCATTACAAATATGAGAGCTCCATTCCTGAATCCATTTAGCTTTTTATTTAGTCATAATTTAGTTGTTTAATGTAAGAAATCGCTTCAACTAAATTTGTAATTAATTTTAATTCGAAATAAAATTAATAGTCTTCTATAGAATGATTGACCAACATAAGTAAAAAACAAAAATCCAAAAGAAATATAAAATGAGTATTTATCAATCCGAACAATCTTTATAATTAAAATTTTAATAATTTAATAATAAATTATAATTTCAGAAAATTATTCCATATTTCAAAGAGGATAATTAGAGAGAATTTATAATTATTTAAATTAATTCACTTTTCGAGGAAAAGTGTAAATACAATGTATTTCGCGGTAAAAAATGTACCAGCGAGATTAACCGAAAACTTAAAACAAATCAATTGTGGTTTTAAGAATTATTTAATAATTTAATATTTAAAGTTTGATAGTTAGAAGAAATTATAATTATTTAAATTATGTCAGTTGTCAGGCGAAAAATGAGGTTACCGCGTGTTTTGCAGTGAAAACAATGGGTGTAGATTAATACTTGAAATTTTGAAATAAATTAATAATCATTATTCATAATTGTTAGTGAGTTAAAAATAATAAGAGATGCGTAATTTAAGTTGAGAAAAGAGTTAATGAGTGAATTAAGTGGTTAAGTGCACATTAGGGTTAGTGGGACCTACTTAAGTGACTAACCTTGCACCTCATTTCTTCATAATTTTAAACCCTAGGCAGCCTTCATCCTCTTCATCATGGCTTTCATTCTCTCTTCTCCATGAAAACTTGAACTTTTCTCCATGAAACTCACCAAAGTCTTCACCTTCCTCCACCTTCCTCCACCTCTCCCATTTAACTCTCATAGACACTTGAAACCTAGCATCTTCAAAGAAGAAAAAAATTGTTCTTGAGTGCTCAAGTTGCTACCTTGAGGTAGTAGGAGGGGTTTCCTTCATCCTTGAGAGCTTGGATCTTCATTTTCTTTAGTGTTGGAGCCTTTGAGACAAGAAAGAATCAACCTTTATATTGTTCAAATTCGTGCACATCACTTGACAGTAGTTAAGAGTATAGTTTAAGCTTTGGAAGTGCTTTTTTTCCTCTGCTTTGAAAGCCCAAAGGTATAAACCAAACAACCTTCTTGTGTTTGATGTGAAAAGAATGACCTTTGAGTATGTATGAAAGAAAATGGCCTTGAAGGCCGTAGGCATGTGAGGATGAAAACAAAAATTTTCAAAAGCGGAAACACACATGCCAATCAAGTTACGTACTTTAGGACGTAATGATATACCATGTTCGTGATTAAAACTCCAAGGTGATCAATGTAAGGTTTGAAAGCGTTCAAATCCTCTAATGTTGATCCACACCACCCTACGTCAAGATGGAAAAACCCTTCTTGAAAACCACCAATCGAACACCACAAAGAAGGCTGGCTAGGCGTTCAATAGATTAAGGAGGAGGCAAGGTTAATGTGTTTAGATGAGTGAAATTTTCAGCTTAAAACTTCACAAAAGTGGCGCATGGATTTGATGAGAAGTGGCTAGGTTATTCTTCAAAAAATTCTTAAGAAAACCTAACAAAAGGATGACCAAAGGAGATGAGAAAACACTACAAAACCAACCGGATCTTTCACCAAAAATCTGACCTAAGTAACTCCTAATTGGAGAGGAATAAGTGGAGTTGTTGCAATTCAAATCTAGCCAACAATCTCCTATCTTATCTTTATGAGACCAAATCTAAACCTAGTCAAAAATCTAACTTGTTAACCATCGTATGGCCAGCCATATGGTGCACCCCATTCAGCCCCAAAAATATTCCAGATACGTTGAGCAGTTGCATTCAAACTTGATCCAACTCACTCACTTATTCTCTCAACCAAACAAATCTGATTGGAGCTTATTTGGTTGACTAAATGACACTCATAACAACCCAAATCAGCACCCCAAACAACCTTGGATGATGCTCAAAGATCTCTTCTTGATATTAGGGATTTGTTCTAACAAGATCTTATGTTATCCTTTTGTTATGAAATAACCTTTCATAGCCAATTCAAATTCGAATTCAAACATTTAAATTCAAACGTTCAAACATTTAAATTTAGAATTCAAATTCAAAATTTAAATTATAAATTTAAATATTTGATAATTAATTTAACTAATTAAATTAATTAATAATGTCTTGGACCATCCAAGCCCATTACTTGTTCCATGCGCCCTTTCCCTCTTAGGTGGGCTTCCGAACTTCTTCTTGGGCTAACAACCTTTATTAGGCCCAATACCTTTAATGCTATATCATCAAGAAAATAAGGTGTTAGTGTGTGACCCATTAGGCCCAACATATCCACTGACATAAATGGGCTTGGGCCCAACAAGCCCACAACCCATTAATGACAACACAGAGCACTAGCAATGCTTTGTTGCCCCAGAGCTAGTTAGGTTAATGACATGATCATCCTATTACACATATTTAGTTACCGTACGTATTTCTTTTCGTCTCGGTTACCTTCCCATTAAACCTAGGGTGAGGAAACGTATCAACCCTTACGGTTTAGGGTAAGCTTTAAATCGAAATAGGGAATCTTCAATTTACTGACTCTAAAGACAGATCATCTCATGATCTCTTTTATTATGCATTGATTCCCGAGTCCCGTAAATGTCATCCCAATTTCTCCGGTTTACAGATAACCTAATCCCTCACAGAGATTTGACGAATTCCTTCAACTTATTACCCTAGCCTGTGCTCTTTCAGGACATGTCCAAAAGTATACATATGAGTCTCCATGTTTCAGGCAGACGAGGTATACAATCAAAACATGCCTTCTAAAACACAGTCTAGGTGAAAACTTATAGTCTAAGGAAAGACATACCCAAATATTAAGAGACTGCTCTAATGATACTGTTTGTGAGATTTCCTCATAGAGTCTCTTTGTGGGTCTGTTCAGTGCGAGCTATACCCTTATAGGTCCACCCACGACTTTAGCTAAGACATCTCCACATATGTAGCTCATGAGGTCTTTACCTTGCATCCGAATACAAGTAGATAAGTCATGCTAGTCTTACCCGAGATCACTGATCACATTCTCAGTGTCTCTAGACTAGGAACATAAAATTAGGAATAAACATCTGGTATCCTTGAATCCTCATGATCGTGATCTCATCACAGATACTCAAGAGATACCTATGTTATTCCAAGAGGTTTATCCAGTTACTCATATAAAATATTAACAATAATATTGAGACAAAATATGAAACAGGATAAAGAGTGCTTTTTATTAATTTGCGACAATATAAAAGGTCTACATATGTCCTAATCTAATCAAAATATTGTCTCTAGGACATCCATATACTAACAATGTAAAGTATGAGAACATGATAAACTAGTTGACAAATAGCGTAAACATGCATAAAAATGGTAGTTTGAACCTCTGTGAACCTTAAAAATGGAATCTTGTTGGGTTAATTCCAAAATAATAAGTTTCTAATGGAAAACCTGGTTTTTTCGATGATTTCCCGTAGTAAATCTCAGTGTTTACCCGAGTAAATCAACTGATTTCCCAGAGTAAATCGACAACAGCGAACCTAGTTTTATAAAAATTTAGTGTCTCAAGCTAGAGAGCTCCAAAATAAGTGCGGTTTGGACCTATGTGAAGCTAGCATATACAAGCAAAACCATGTAAAATTTTGTAGCCATTGGATAATTGGTTTGATTGCAGTTTGAGTTTGAAGTCGCGGCTTGGTTGCTGAAGATTTAGTTTTCAACAGTCACTTTGTGAAAAGTACAACCGGAGTTATAGAACTCCAATTGAGACATGTAATATATCGTTGGAAAGTTTGAGATATGTAATTTAACATATTAAAATGTTGGAATTTTTGGTAAAGATTTGCAATTGCAGTATAAAAATGGTAAACAAGATTTTTTATCGTATTTACACTTAAAGTAGTCTCTTTGGAATGAATTTCAAGGAAACGACCTGCAAACTCTATTGTTCTAGTGAGTAAGGTTCTAAAAGGTATGGGACCCTAGGTATTTGATCTAATTCCTCGCACCTTGAGTTGGTGTCCCTACACAAAGAATGATTACGTAAAAGACAACATTGAAATGAATGTTGTAAACGAGTATAATTGATAATTGCCTTTATATCTTTTGAATACATTGGGATTTTGTGAGTACCTATGGTTGTGGTCCTTTGGATAATGAGAGTACATTAGAGTATGTTGCTATAACAGGTAAGCTCTCGGTCCTCGGATTGGTATGTTATTTGTTCCACCAAACTCCTTGGGGGGTGGTTTAAGCGCTTGGTATGTTTTTGAAAATGATATCGGTTTATATTGTGATTATTGAGATATACTGTTGGATGAGAGTTATTCTATGCAATTTCCATATGTATATGAATGTAAGGTGTTCCACATGAGATGGTAATCCCCGAGCATGTCGGGCCACATGCAAGATGGTAAATCCGTGTGAGGTACTAGGTGGATTTCTTGTACTGTAGGTTGTAGACGTGCGTAATGCCTACCTTTTGTTCTCTTGCCAGTAGGATGCATACACATATGATATGAACATATGATGCATTTCACAATTATCTTTATATATCGCTCATACTATTTTTATACTTATATTATACCGATAAATGAACTTGGGGCGGAGGAATCCTTGTCACCCCATCTGGGACACATTTTTCAGGTACTGAGATTATTAATATTGATGCATCTCAAGGCAAAGAGGCTGGCATAGCGATTATAGCGTGACAGACATGCATTTCTATATTTGATATTCATCGGGGACACGATTATTATTCATCATATTGTATATGTTTGTATTTGTGAAGAGCATAGAGAGGGCTTATGCCATTTTGTTGAGCCTGCGTATATGTATAGATGAAATGTATAGGTTTATGAGATTTATGTATTTATACTCATTTTGATCATAGAATGCAATGATGTATTGATCACGTTGGTTGTCATTTTGTAGCATGATGTGTATGTGAGATGGCCTAAGCAATGGATTGCTAGGTGTCATAATTTATGCATGTAACTGTTGTTGAAATCCCTTAAGATATGATAACTTAGATGCCAAAAAAGGTACCTAATAGCTTAATTAAACTAAATACATAGTTGACATTTGTTGTATGTCTTAGGTAACGACAACTAAGTACAAGATGAAATGATATGGGGTAAGGGGTTGAATGCTAAACTCACAGCCTAGAGAGAGATTTTCCATTTCCCCACGATCATAGAATATCTGGATACGATATCCGGATATGGCATATCTGAATATGTCCTCGGCCTATATCTGAATATTTTGGGCAAACAGAAACAAAAATAAATGTTTAAAAATAAATGCTTCTAGACCTTATAGAATTTATACTTGGAACGCTTAAATCCACTTCTAAGAAGTGTGGTGCCTTAATTAAGTTTGAGGAAAACAGGAGTAGCTATAATAAATAATTTAGACGTGATTAGATGTCTTAGGGTGTGTATTTGTTATTATGTCATGAATGACTAGATAATAGAATGATTTGGTAAAGTTGACATGAAATAAATAATTAATTAGTGGCTGCTTAAGTATGATAAATAGAATAATTGGTGGATAATTCTGATATCAATGGACCTTATAAGCGAATGATTAATGGTGGTCATGATAATAGGTAATGGTAAGATTAAATATGCGAATTGTAAATCATATAGAAAGGAAAAAGTTTATTCATGTTTTTACACGAGTTTAATTATGAATTAAGATGATTAGCTTCCTCATTTATTTGATTAATTAGCTGCGCTTAATACCATTCTGATGTTAACAAACTGGATGCATACAAGGTGTTACAGCATGCCATTCAAGCATAAACATATAACAATTATTCTAATAATAGATGCTTGCATACAATCAGAGTTCAAGTTATAGTCCAAGGAAAGTGATAAATCAAAATTTGTGCACCAAGCGTGTATAAAAAAAGCTTTGTTGGGATAGATTATACACACGATCGCGTGATCTCTCTGCCTCAAGGGAATTAGTTTTTAGCTTTCGGCTAGCTGATAAGGGTGTTCGCGGTCTGAATTGGATCAGTTTTTGAATCAAAAATCTTTTGATCCAATCTCTTTGATTTGATCATTTAATCATTCATGTGATTTCACTTTTTTCTTCGCAACCAATCTGATCTAATCCAATTATATTCGGTTTGGATTGAATACATCTTCAATTTTTTGAAAAGCCTAAAAGTAAAACTTCTGAGAATTATTTTTACCAAAGTACTGGTACTAGCAGAAAATTTTGACAGTACTAGAGTAATAAGTATTCCAAAATCACTAACAAAAATACTAGATTGGAAACTGAATAAATACCCTTGACAGAAATTTCATAACATAGCGAAAGTAAACTTAAAACATTGAAATGAATTCTTCCGACCGATAGATAGATCTTTCGTTTACGTTTAGAAGCTGATATGCAGGTTAATGGGTCTTGGGTTTAAAATTTTGCTATATGATTTTTGAAAGATAATTGGGGAATAGGCTCAGAGAATTAGGCAGAGGATAAGGTAATGCAATCGGTTTGGATTGGATCAATTTTTACCAATGAAATCGAAAATCAATCCATAATCCAAAAAAAATTTGTGATTTTTTTTTGTTTTCATTTTTTCAATTTTCAATTAATTCGATTATCAATTTTTCGGTTCAGTCGTCATGATTTGCATCGGTTTGGTTCG
>JAVKPL010013968.1:0-11899 GCA_032173675.1 Gastrolobium villosum
GAGGATGGAATACCACCATATAATTCTCCATTTGCCGAAGTCATCCCACGCTGCTGAGTGGGATGACATAGAGGGTTTGACTTTTTCTCCTTGCTGACGGAGATTTTGTACATTAGTTTATTTTTCTGTTTTGTATTTTAGTTAGTATATTTTTCTCTGATGTTTTAATGTGCGCATTATAGTCTCTTCTATATGCCACTGCTTGTTCCATTGTGCAGGTTTTCCTTCTTGTGGTTTAATTATTGCTGAGGACAACAATGCTCTAAATCTGGGAATGGTGGGCTTGCGCCTTAGAACTGCAATTCTTCTATCAGGGGAGATATCCTAACTCTTTTCATTTTCTTAGTTATTTTTTATAGTTATTTGGTGTGCCATTAAAAAAATAAATAAAAATAAATAAAAATAAAAAAATAAAAAAATGTGTGTTTTGAACAAATCCCAGGTTTAAATGTGCTCATCTTGTTAATGTACATGATTAAATTCTTGGAATATATTGTATGACTTTCTGGCATAACATTGCATAGGCATAATTAGATTGCATGATTACTCGTTTGTCTGAGTTAATATTGTGAAATTCTGATAATGTCTGAGGTCAATTTTCTTGAGTCTGCATTGATACCATAGCTGTGAGGTTTTGAGCCTAAACACTGAAATTTTTGTTGAGAGGTCTCACTGTTGTAATACTCTAGAACTTGATTTGTTTTTCTATTATGCATGCATTGATTGATATGATAAAGGCATTTTGTTCTTAATTGCTATTGGCCAAAATAACTCACCTCTATGAGATTTTCCCTTGCTAGCCCTTTGAGCCTGAACTTAATTCTTGATAAATGACCTGTGGCCTGATTGATGGCTTAGCCTATATCCATTTTTCGTGACTTACCTTGATTGAGATTGAATCATTGAATGTGTTGAAAATAAAATAAAGAAATTGACGTAAGCTCCACAAAGGTCAAGTGATTAAGGGATAAAAAAAAAAAAAAGGAAAAGAGTAAAAGGTGGGCTGGAAGGAATTAATTCCCGAAATTCTGTGGGAATGTTAGTGGAGCAAAAATCATTGAATTGAATGTGTTAAAGTGAAATAATATCAGTTTTCAATCTCATTGTTGTTTGAGCTACTATCCATATATTCCTACCCTATTACCCCGGCCAAGTTACAACCTGTGAAGTCCTTTTGATCAATTAATGCATGTGTGTGATTCTTCATTTTTAAGAATTTTTCAGAATATGATCAAGCCTATGGTAGTGTTATAGCTTTGAGTGATTGAGTGCTCATTATACCCTTAAACACTGAGTGTTGAGTGAATATTATTTATCTGTGTGAGGGGTAACCAATGTAGACTTGTATCTCTAAGAAGCTGATGACATTATTGGGAGTTTATGATGTTGAGTCAGGCATGCATGGCATATTGTGTCTGAGAGTGTCTCTGGAATGTTATGTTGGATTAATTAAATATGTCCTGGACTGAGTCTTTTACATTGCTGGGGACAACAACGTTTAAATCTGGGAATTATTTGATATGCGATCAGTATATAAGGAATTGTAAGATAAAAAGAGGAAGAATGTTACTTAATCTGATGCAAGAAAAGGGCAAAATCACTGTTAATTTGTCAAATATCTTAATCTGAAGTTATATACTGATTTTATGTTGATTTCATAGGAGAAATGCACAAATTAGAGCTGAAAAGGACAAAGTGAAACTAAAGGCCCACGCTACGAGCGTGGGAATGGCGCTTGCAGAACCAGAGGTTCGCAAATGTTGAATTCAGATTTTAAATTCGAAATTTGAATTCAAATTTATTTTAATTAAATCTTTCCGTTAAACGTTTCTGTAATAAATTCATACTTTAATATTTCCGTTATAACGTTTATGTAATAAATTGTAAGGTTTCCGTTATACGTTTCGTCAGAAGGACAATCTTGTAATTTCACGCTCACAGCAGAAAAGAAGAAGAAAGTGACTCAATCAATGCATAAAAGAAGACCTAAAATCCCACGCTCACAGCGCGGGAATGGCGCTCAGAGCGTGGGAAGAAGAAAATTGGCAGAAGGTCCCGCGCTGAGAGCGCGAGATCCGCGCCATCAGCGTGGGAGGCGCGAAAGGATGGAAATTCAAATTTCACATTTTGGGTCAAAGTCTCTTATAAAAAGAGACTCAACCCTTGAAGAAGAGATCATCAGAACACACCACAAGACCTAGATCCGGCTGAAGGAAGAGGGCATTCTTCGTGTTCGTCATTCCGTTCTTGTATTCTTCTTCTTCTATTTTCAGTTCATGTTGAAATCAGATCAGCGATCATGATGTTGATTGGCTAGATCTATTTCTGTAGTCAGGGGCATGATCCCTTTGTGAACAATTGTTACAAGGATTGAATCATTATATGTATTGATTTTAATATATTTCATCTTTATCTTGCGCGTATTGATATTATTTCTGTTAGATCTGATTAACCTAATAGGGAATGATATTCTGGGGATCAGGGTTCGCAATAGGAATATTGGGATACTGATCCTGAAAGGGGATAAAGATGACTCTCCATGCATGTTCTAGGGATAGACTTGTATGGATTGCAGTCGTGGGATTTATCTACATAATGCTTATTTTCAGGCGGGATTACTAAGGGATTAGGGTTCCAACTGAAGTAAAGGGTTATATCGCCAATGGATTTGGATCTAACTAATTATTTCTAAAAAATGATAATTTGTCTGAATTGTTAATTTCGATAAGTATTGTGAATCAATCCAAAGTAAAATTGGGAACAATTGGTGAATGTACCCTGACTACAGTCTTCTTCATCACTTCTTCTACAAAAGCATTTTCTTCATTTATTTTAAGTCTTTTTCATAAAAACCTAAAAACAAGTCTTTACATTTTTAATTAGTTACTATAGTGTGGAAACACAAATCGATTCATCTAACTTAAGAGGACTGGTTATAGTAGTAATTGTTTTCCAATCCCTGTGGAGACGATCTTACTTATCACTTTTATTACTTGGAACGATCGGTGCACTTGCCGAGATCGCAACACCCGTTTAATGGTCTCAAACGCGACAGCTGCATTAGAATTCCAGAAAAACCCATTTTTGGATAAGAGATCCGTTAATGGGGATGCTAAGGAAGCATATTTCTGTATGAATTTGCGGTAATATCCTGATATACCCAGAAAGGCTCGCACCTGAGTGGCATTGGTGGGAACAGGCCCATCCAATATGGCACGTAACTTATCAGGATCTGGGACAACCCCCGCGCCCGTAATCACGTGGCCCAAATAAGGAATGGAAGGTTGAGCAAACAAGCATTTCTCCTTTTTGACATAAAGAGAATGGGCCTGTAACGTGGTTAACACTGCCTCCAGGTGAAGCAAGTGCTACGCTGCAGATGCGCTATACACTAAGATATCATCAAAAAATATCACCACAAATTTGCGAAGATATGGGGAAAATATGGTGTTCATAGTGGCCTGAAAAGTAGAGGGAGCATTAGAGAGACCAAATGGCATAACCATAAACTCAAAATGGCCATGATAGGTGCGGAAAGCTGTCTTGTGAACATCAGCGTCATGCATGCGAATCTGGTGATATCCTGACCGGAGGTCAAGTTTAGAAAAAAGAGTAGCACCATGGAGCTCATCTAATAACTCGTCAATTGTGGGAATGGGAAATTTGTCCTGTACGGTAATGGCATTAAGTGCTCGATAATCCACGCAAAAGCGCCAAGTACCATCTTTCTTTTTAACCAGCAAAACTGGCGAGCTAAAAGCAGAACGACTAGGACGAATCACCCCCGTGCGTAGCATGTCAGTCACCAAATTCTCAATTTCTATTTTCTGGTAGTGTGGGTAGCGATAGGGACGAACTTGCACCGGATTGGTATCAGGCAACAAATGAATATGATGATTATATCCACGTTCCGGTGGTAATGAGGTGGGTGGGGCGAATACAACAGAAAATAGTTGGAGAAGGTGATCGAGTGTAGCACTAAATTCAGCAGGTATCTGAACCGGTGTGGGTGCATCCGAAGTAGCTGTGAGGCACATCAAGCATGTAGAAATGGAGTCATTGTGCAACAATTTTTGTAGTTGGGAGGAACTAATGTGGTTGGGAGACGCCTGCGAGTTGCCGTGAAGCAGGATCTGAGAATTATTGTATGAAAAAGACATTGTTAGTGCCGAATAATCGGTGACAAAGGGTCCCAAAGTGGATAACCATTGGACACCTAAGACAACATCCGCCCCTTTAAGGTCGATGACATATAAGTCAATCTGAAACAGATGAGACTGTATATCAATCGGAGTAGTACGACACATAGCAGAACATAATAGTGCATCTCCATTTCCTACGTGGACTTTAAAAGGAGGAATGACATGTAGCGTTAAATGGAGGTGTTCAGCCATCCGATGAGTGATAAAATTGTGAGTACTACCCCCATCCACCAGGATTTGTATAGGGAGACCACTGATGTGCCCCTGCAAACGAAAGGAGTTAGAGGAATGATGCCCAAAAAGAGCATTAAAGCTAATAGCATGGGGTGCTTCGGTTGAAGGTTCTTCCGGACTCTCCAGCGTTGGTGAGGCGAGAGGGTCCTCCTCTATGACAATATTTTCATCATCAGTACCTTCCAAATATAACAGAGCGGCACGTCCCTTACAACGGTGACCAGGGACGAACCTTTCATCACAGTTGTAACAAAGGTTCTTTTCACGACGAGCTGCCATTTCTGCTGGGCTTAGTCTTTTAATAGGTATAGAGGATAGGGCCGGTGGTGGTTTAGGGTTCAAGGTATGAGGCACGGTGGTAATGGGTTGGGCTGCAATGGGTGGATTGAGAAGAGAAGAGGAAGCGATTGCGGGACGAGGTGGCCATTGTTTAGTGGGACGGGATTCAGTGAACTGGTCCTCGTATACTTTAACATAGGCAAACGCGGTGGTAACATCGCGTGGTCGATGGACCAAAACCGCTCGTCGGATCTGGGGTTTTAACCCAGAGATAAACAAGCTCTTCCGCATAATTGGTGACAGATCCTGAACCCTGCGAGCATTTAGCTCAAAAGCAGCCTGAAATTCCGACACAGATCCGGATTGTTGTAATTTGGCTAAGGATCCCAAAGGATCTTCAAATTCAGAAGGACCAAACCGGTGTTGAATAGCTTGCACAAAATGATGCCAGTCAGGGAATTCACCATTTCCCAATAAAGACTCAAACCAGCAAGATGCAGGCATATCTAAGTTGAAGGAAACGAGATCAAGGCGATCTATATCGGGTACCTGGTGATAACGGAAATAGCGTTCCACTGCAAACAGCCATGGACCTGGATCGCCAGAACCAAACCGGGGAAAATCTATCTTCATGGAACGAGAAGGGTGTGGGTGACGGCCCTGGATAGGAGGTGCACCGCCGAGGATCCCCGCTTGTTGTGCAGCTAACAGATTAGTCATCTGGATTTGCATATTCTGCAGGAGTGTATAAACATCCTGGATTTGATTATTCACGGCTGTGAATTGCTGATTGGTCTCCTCAAACCGTTGATTCTGTGCCAATTCGAAAGTCTCCAAACGGTGGTCCAAGGTTCTTTCTAGGGTTACAAACTGTTGGTCATGAGCATGAAGTTGATTGGTGAGGTCACGAAGGCGAGTATTGTCAGCCATAGCTCAAAAGAGTGAGCAATGAAAGCACCAATGTAACAAGAGCAGATCTGAATTGAGGATAGTTTAGAAAGAAAGGAAAGTAGAGAGGGAGTAGAAAAGAGGAAGAAAGAATTTCTGAATAATACTCATACTCCTTTCTAGGCTCATATGCCTTTTAAACCCTTAAAGTGTGTTACAAAGACACTTGGAAAAGTACTAATGGACTATTACAAAAATACTAATGGACCATTACATAAAACATTAAAGACATATTAAACTCTTGCTTCATTGGGTCAGCCCATTACGAAATCATGGACCCAATTGGGCTGTCTCCTTGTCCTTCTGCTAACTGGACTGGTCCCCTTGGAATTCTTTGGGCCGACGTTGGAGCCCGTATTGCCATTTGCATTGTTTGGGCTGCTTCTGTTGAATGAGCCCATAACACTATCACACTACTGGGATTTTTCTCACCCCTTCAGGGGCTCAATTTTTATAAATTGCAGGAGTATGAAAAAACATTTGATGATGTACTTGTATTGGAGTTATTCTGTTTACATTCTGCTATTGGAATTTCTGATGTCTGTTTGCTGATTCTGTTGAATGCGTATGAAATATATGACGTGGTGTAATATTTGGGGAAACTGGAAAATGAAGGAAAATGATATTCTTTTGCTGCACTTTGGATTTTTACATTCTACCTTAAACTGATGTATTCTGGTATTTCATTGCGAAAATAATTGCTGTTGTATTGGAATATGGATTTTTGAACTGTTTTTGCGAGCACTTTGCGAGTTGTCATTCTGGGGATACAGACCTCCGAATGTGGTATAATTTATATGTAGGTAAAGCCCCAGTTATGTACTTTCGGATTATATAAATATTACATTCAAAGCTTATAAGCCCGATTTATTATGATTTTTACAAGTCAAGAGGTTTTTGGAAATTACACTGAATTTTTGGGTACTTTGCGAGTTCTATTTCTGGGGCTACAGATCTCCGATTGGCATATAATTTATATGATTATAAAGCCCCAGATGTCTAGTTTCTTCGTAGCAAAGAAATTTTTTGTAAGCCTTTGTATTCGAATTTACATGATTTTTGCAAGACAGGCTATTTTTACAAAAAATCAGAGTTGCGCAGCGAAAGCTTTTTTTTTTTTTAAATTTCCTTGCTGTTTTTATTTTATGAAGTCAGTTTTAAAGAAAAGATCTTAATTGGTAACATCAAAATGTTTTTATGGAATAAGAATTTTATATGATAACGCCGCGATTCTAATCTGTTTTAGTAGACACTTCCCTTGGATGCATACAGGAGAGGGTGTGACAACAACTTAATCGTAATTACTGGCAGTGCAAATAAAGTTATAATCATTAAGTAAAAATATGAATAAACATTTTCAATTCTACAATCATTTGTAATTATTACTTGTATGTCAAGTTAATAGCATTATGCATTACTTGTTCCCCAATTGTGACACCCTCCCCTGTATGCATCCAAAGGGAGTGTCTGCTAAAACTGATTAGAGACATAACGTTAACGTGTAAAATTCTTGTTATGTAAAAACTTTTTGACGTTATCACTTAAAATCTTTTTTTAAAATGACTTCGTAAAATGAGGACAGCAAGAGAATAAAAACAACTTTCGCTGCGCAACTCTGATACTTCCCAAAAACAACCTGTCTTGAAAATATTATAAAAAATCCGAGTACAAAAATTTACAAAAATATTATTTGACACTAAGAAACTAGACATATGGGGCTTCATGTACATATAAATTATACGCGAATCGGTGGTCTCTAGCCCCACGAAACAAAACTCGCAAGTTCCTCGAAGATTCAGTGTATTTTTTCAAAAACCTCCTGATTCATAAAAATCATAATAAATCGAGTTTTCAGGATATCTTTATAAGGTTTATATAATCTGAAAGTACACAACTGGGGCTTTACATCCATATAAATTATACCTCATTCGGAGGTCTGTAGCCCCAGAACGACAACTCGCAAAATGCTCGCAAAAACAGTTAAAAAATTCAGAATTGAAAACGTGCATGAAATATTTTGCTAAAAGACACCAGATTTTCACAAGTTAAAAGCAAACCCCAAAAATCCTAATGCAGTAATTAAAACATGTTCTAACATTTTCTTACAACATCTCAAATACAAGTACATCATCAAATGTCTTTTCGTACCCCTGCAATTTATAAAAATTGAGCCCCCGAAGGGATGAGAGAAATCCCAGTAGTGTGGCAATAAAACCAATACAACAACAGTATTAGACTAGGTACAAAATTCCAAAACAGACGCATCAACATTTAATTCTTCTAGATAGATGCTAACATATAATCATAGTGCATATGTAACGCCAAAGTACTAATCATATTGTGTATATAACGCCAAAATACTAGTCAAGATGCGTATATAACACCAAGATGTACGTTCATAGCACTGTCGTGCACGTACTAACAAGCACAGTGGAAATCCCATAGTGTCTCCTCAAGAAGGTTCCAACTGCGACCTATGCGGACTGAAGCCAAGTGTCCCAAGACCCTAGTACCGGAGGGATGCCTATATGATGCGTGCTCAAACATATGCTTATTTATATTATATACTTCAGTCTCCAAGATGAATGCATAATGCTGTATGTTATGACATGCTTGACACACACACAAACAGACACAGGTGAAGCATGATGTGCATATGCATGACTAGATCATAATCATAGTAGCATATATCTTTTGTATATTTAATACCAAGCTGCCGAATAACAAATACTTCCATAGGCAGAACTTCCATCAAGACAAGTCCAAGGGCAGATTTCATATAATATATAACAAAATACGAATCATACGGCACATGTGAGCATCAGTTCAAAATTCCATACTGTAGCTATTAGTCACATAGATCTCACCACCAAACACATACCTCGAGTGTTTAACCTTTTTAATCACGCATTTCCAAATATCATCAAACAGTCCCATTACTTGAGACCTTGCGCACCTAAACAACATATACACCAAATCAGGATTTATTACATTCATTCCTCTACGTTACATAGCTTTTCCATTCTCCTAAATCCTTGGTTCACCATCGGTCTCATGGTTCTTAAATTAACTCAATATACTGACTTAAGGTTGCATTACCATGTTCTCAAGTGACATAATCCAAAGTAACTTACACATGCATATTCGATATATAGTTATAAATTAGGTGCTAAGATTTTTATTTTATATATCTTACCTATTATTCACACTTCCATTTTCCTTAGTACTACATTTATAATCTAATTTCAAGGCTCCTAACTAAGTACGTGTAACATCCCGTCAAATTAGGAATCTATTTAAATTGTAATTAGGAATGTGATAGAATACTTGCCTTCGAATTATAAAAATGTTTGCTTTAGGATGGGGCTAAATTAAATTAGGGAATTATTTTGTATTATCATGGAAAGGTGAGTACCTATTTTATGCATCTGAAATCCTAGTTAAGAGTATAGGAATAATTTAATTATAATACACGGAAAGCATAACACTACTTAGAATTATATGAGTACTCCTTAAAAGTATGTGATTAATTTTATTACAAGAATAAACCCCCCTTGCATGCATGACACCTAACTCTCAAGACTACTTGCATGTACGACACTGTAATTCACAGGTCCTCTAATGGTGTTTCTCACAAACACTCAAACACACAAAACACACAGATTCTTCCTGAATATACCTCTTTCTATTACTGTATATGCCAAGCCACTTTACAATGGTTTACATGGTGCTATTTAAAAGCATTAGCAAAAGACTAATAATCAACTTAGGAAAACTAAACATAATAAAGACTACTTCATAAAAACTCTAAACTCATTAATGTCCACTAACAAATTCCTAAGGACACATCCCTTCACCAAAAAAACTCTTCATTTTCTATTTTCTTTAATTAAATAAAGTTTAAACCAACAAAACTCCCCCTTAAACTTTAATATCTCTGCCGTCCTTCATTCCCATCTTCTTCTTGCAATTCTCAAACAACAACGTCGGTAGGGGCTTTGTGAAAATATCTCCAACTTGATCTCGGCTTGCAACATGAGTGAGCTCCACCTTTCCTTCTTTGACTTGATCTCGGATGAAATGGAACCTGACATCAATATGCTTACTTCTTTCATGGTTGACCGGGTTCTTTGCTAACTCGATCGCAGATTTATTGTCAACTCGGATTTCAGTTGAACCCACTTGCTCTTGCTCCAACTTGCTTAATAGATTTCTCAGCCAAATTGCATGACAGACACACCAGGAAGCACCAACGTACTCGGCTTCGCATGTAGATAAAGTCACAATAGGTTCCTTCTTTGACACCCACGTGAATGCCGTTTTTCCCATGAAGAATACATAGCCAGCCGTGCTCTTCCTGTCATCAACATCTCCGCACCAATCACTATCCGAATATCCTGTCAGTTTGTACTTATCCGACCTCGAGTAATGAAGTCCTTGCGAGATTGTTCTTTGAACATATCTTAAAATTCTCTTTGCCGCCTTCCAATGAGTATAGCTCGGCTCTTCCATAAATCGGCTTATTATTCCAACACTCAGACACAGATCCGGTCTCGTACACGTCAAGTACCTCAGACTTCCAACTAGACTCCGATAAACACTCGGATCTACCTTTTCACCTCCATCATATCTTGAAAGTTTAACACCGGGTTCCATAGGGGTTGAAACCGGGTTGCAATTACTCATTTTAAACTTCTCTAAAATTCCTTTTGCATGGGCTTCCTGAGAAACGAAAATCCCAGATTTGTCTTGTCTGACCTCCAAACCAAGAAAATATTTCATCAGACCGAGATCCGTCATCTCGAACTCCTCCGTCATTTTATTCTTGAAATCTTGAATCATCCCTTCATCATTACCCAAGAAAATCAGATCATCAACATATAGAGCAACAAGTAGAATTTTACTTCCCTTTTTCTTCACATAGAGTGCATGTTCATACGGACATTGTTCAAGTCCATCTTTCTTGAAGTAATTGTCAATTCTTGTGTTCCAGGCTCTTGGGGCCTGCTTCAACCCATACAAAGCTTTTTTCAGTTTCAACACTTTTCTTTCTTGTCCTGCTTTCATGAATCCCGGAGGTTGTTCCAGATACACCTCCTCTTCGAGTACTCCATTTAAGAATGCCGACTTCACATCCATCTGATAGATCGGCCATCCGAACTGGGCTGCTTGAGAAATTAACAGCCTGATAGTCTCCATTCTTGCTACGGGTGCGAACACCTTGTCATAGTCAATGCCGGCCTTCTGCCTATACCCTTTCGCCACCAGCCGGGCTTTATATCTTTCGATCTCCCCCTTAGCATTCATTTTCCTTTTATACACCCATTTCACACCAATGGGCCGACTTCCTTTGGGTAGCTCGGCCAACTCCCACGTCTTGTTCTTTTCTATTGCATTAATTTCCTCCTCCATGGCTGATTGCCATCTCACATTACGAATTGCTTCTTCAAAACTCACTTCCTCAGAGTCTGCTAACAAACATACCAGGTGTGCTTCACTGGTGGAATCATACAGATCTTGTAGACTCCTCATCCTTGGTTGTCTCAACTCTTCTTCACCATCAGAAGCTTCAGGATTTGCAGGGATATAGGTCGAAGGTTGTTTGACCTCAATTGATCTACTTCTGGGTTCCACATTGTCCCCTGATAGACTGTTCCAGTCCCAAGCATCTTCTTCGTTCACTTTCACATCTCGGCTAACCAGCACCTTTTTACTAACAGGATTCAACAGTTTGTATCCCTTCGTTTTCTCATCATAACCAATAAACACAAACTTCTTGCTCTTATCATCTAGTTTTGTCCTCAACTGATCCGGTATATGTGCATAAGCAACACTCCCAAAGACTCTAAAGTGACCCACTGAGGGCTTCAATCCGCTCCATGCTTCTTGCGGAGTCTTGTCATTCAAATTTGAATGTGCACATCTGTTCTGCACATACACTGCACATTGTACAGCTTATCCCCAGAACTCTTTTGGCATGTTTTTCGTCTTTAACATAGATCGGACCATATCCAGGATAGTCCGGTTCTTTCTTTCAGCTACTCCATTCTGCTGGGGCGAGTACGGTGCGGTCAGGAACCGCCTTATCCCATGTTCTTCACAGTACTTCTTGAAAGCTGTTGACACGTACTCCCCTCCTCGGTCTGAACGGACCGACTTGATGTACCTCCCAGTACCATTTTCTATCATCACTTTAAAGCTCCTAAATGCCTCTAGCACCTCGGATTTTTCTTTCA
>JAVKPL010013969.1:0-12021 GCA_032173675.1 Gastrolobium villosum
CAGGGCCAAAACAGGGCAGCAATGTTCAATCACCTCCACAGGGCAGCGCACAAACCATAAAAGTCTAAGATTTTGATACAATGTAGGGGACATCTCAAGCTTCAAAACGGCGTATGGCACGTCCCTATAGGACCTCTATGGAGGGAGATATGCTCTCCCGAAATTCGCCAAAAATCTGCCAATTCTACAGAAAATTCGCCAGAGTTTCCTTTGTTTTTCCTAAAATCCCCAAATTTGCATAAGCTCATTCTAACCTCATATGTCCTAATAATCAAATGGTTGGCATATACAAGGACCAGCAATTCCTTGGGGCTCTTACAACACAACACAGTTCATATTTATTACACTATATAGCTTACTTTAAATTCCTCAAATGTTTTCAATCACAAAGTTCCAATTACATGTAATTTCTCAACATATGCATATCATCATAAATCTAAAATAGGCCTAAAGCCCTTCCATCATAATACATCATGCATCCTTTTTACAATTACAACATTTAACTTGCATGTTACAACTTACAACTTCAAACTTTAAATTAAATTTACAAACTCATACTTTAATTTACAACTTTAACATGAATTTTAATGATATAAACTACTATGATAATGCTCCATGACTCATCCTATGGGCCTCGTGCCCGCCACTCCTGTGCCACTGCTACCTCCTGAAATAAAGTCCCCGAGACGGGGTGAGATATACGAATATATCTCAGTAACCCAGAGGTTCTAGAGAAAACTCCGCCCAATGGTTCACTTCGATGCATATAAATAATATAAAACAACATCACTTAAAACGGGATAAAGCAAGGGATTTAGAGAAAAGGGGGATTATCGGAATACAAACTACGGCAGAGCGGGCTGGTAGCTACCAAACCACACAATGTCCTCAGCATATAAGCCTACGGGTATTATCCAAGGCGTGTTCCTAGAACCACAACCAAGGTACCCCTCCCATCCACAACACCCGAGACTTCCTAGTGTGCTCCTATCCGGATTACACACCAGGACCCTGGGTCAACTGGAACTCCCTCTCAGAGACCTATCTAGTGAAAGTCCAGAACTTGCCCGAAGGCTAACTATCTACTGGCTAGAGACTCGGTACATAAGTACCCTCATAATGCTACATGCATGCTCATGTTGTTCTAACTACTCATACACGTCTCCTACCATCACCCTCAACGGGTGTGGTGAAACACACAAGGGGAACAAACCCCAGTACCAAGAGGTTACCTTATATATTATTCCACTTAGCTCCGCAGCAGCTTATTCCTCAAACTTGGTACACAACAGAATGCCTACACAGAGGACATTCCCAATCACTTAAAACTCAAACAATACATGCTAATTCACAATTAAACATGCATAGGTCCAATCACTTACCTCAATCCACTTGGTCCACGACCAAGGGCGCTCCACTGATTCACTGTTCGGGGTTCGAGTCAACGTACGGCAACCTATGCAAACATATACAACCATTAGTATACGTCAATTTTCATCAAAACGCGAAAAACACGAAATCCTCCCCATCCTCCTTGATGGTTCGGCCATAGTAGTGTTAATTTGAGATTTATTTTTCTAAATTTTCTTTCTCATTTTATTACTCATCCTAAGGTTGCCAAGAGGCCAATTCAAGTGTCGTTTCGCCATTTTACGTCTTTTATTCATCGTTTTGCTTAATCATCCACTCTATGTCAATTCAACACTTAACACTCTCAAATATTTTTCTATAGGTTTTCAAACCTTCCACCCACCACACAACCCATCTAATTACCATTTAACTACACAAAACATCATCCCAATTATTTTTCCAACACAATTCCTCATTTTTCTCAATATGGCTGAATCATGCCCTATGGAATCCCAAAGGATTTCTTTCAATTTTCAACCATTCCACATCTCATACAATCTCATATTATCAACCTACACTCATTCAACAACTCACCAATCAAAGCCCAACCAAATTTCAAACTTCAAAGTCATGACCACCAAAAATTCTTCTAAGTTAAAAATCATATTTTTCACCTAAAATTTTCATTGCATTTCTATCTTTAATACATCATTCTAAGGCATTATCATCTAATACACATTTTCCAATTGAGCTCTCTAACATCACACATCAACCATGCAAGGTTTAGGCCTCAAAATCAAGTCATCACATTCAACAAATTAAAATGAAAGAACACTCACCTAAATGGTAGGTACAAGACTCCTCCTGACTATACTCCACCATTGAAGCACTTGGAAGCTCCAAGAACACCAAAATTCCACCCAAAACCGCGACTGTAATTGGGCTAGATCTCCTCACACGTGCGATTTCAAGGCTTAAGAGTGGTACCAATGTGTTTGGAAGGTTGTTTCCAACAAATTTCAACACAAAAATCACTTGATTCGGTTAAGAAATGATGGAGTTATAAGGAAATGAAATTTGAAGGGGAAATGGGGTTTTAGGAAGGGGCTGCGGGTTTGCTCATGAGGGAGGAGTAAAATGATGATGAATAGTGTCCTAGGGTGATAAGTGGTTTAAGTGGGGTGGGTCCCACCGCCACCTCACACGATTTCAAACTCATTTGAATCTCCCTCCGGTTCCACTAAACGTCCATAAATTTAAAACCTATTTAGAAACTCTAATTTTTAACATTAACCATTGTCCTTTAATTATACTTGATCAGATGAATCCTGAGTTTTCCGGTCGTTCGGAGAAAACACTGTTTTAAGCTGTTGCGCGTGCCGTTGGCACGCTTCCCCAAACTGACTTAATTCCATCAAATATTTCCATAAATCATATTTCCTAACTCTATAAACCATTTATAACTCATATTTGAAACCTAGAGCTCAAAACTCAATCGGCACGTTTTACGGTGCAATCGTACCGCGGTATTTTTACCCGCGAAAAATACTATTCACTGATTTTTCTGAAACTTGCTTGTCCACTCGATTTTTCATTCTGAATCCATTTCCAGGGTTATTTTTATCATCTGATACCTTCTACTCAATTTTTTTATCTTCCTAGGGTTGTGTGTTGGCTAATTACCATTTTGTCCATTCTATGTATTTTGGCCTAATCTTCATGATTTTCACTAGTTCTTCACTTAATTGCTCAATTAGTGTTTTAATACTTAATTTCGAATTGTGAGGTGTTATAGAGGGTACCTAGCAAAACCCTAATCAACAGTGTGTCTGATGGGTCCACCCATCACAGAAGCTTAATCAGATACTAATGCCTACATTGTGCTGCCCAACTAGGCTCAATACCAAAAGATGTCAAAAGTCCATCTCAACATTATCACAATGGACTTATCTCAATAGAATAAATTGGAATATCCATTAATCCGACTATTTTTAGAAAATACAAAAACATTAATTAATATTGCCGACTTATAAAATTTCAAACATTGCAGAAATGATCAAACGGAGAAGGTATGTCTTCCCAAGCTTGACTTTTACCTTGAATGTATCTACAGAAGACCAATATCTTCATATAGAATCAAAATATATCCAATTTTAATTCATAAGGATGTGGTTAAGTGTTAATTTTCATAACAACATTTCGAGGTTTCCTTAAAAAAATATTTACATTAAAAACATAGAAAGTTACATACAAATCAACAATATGATGGTACAATTATGGGACTACGGAGTATCTTTTAGAAGATATTAAAGTATATATATATATATATATATATATATATATATATATGAGTAATCGTATACGGTTATGCACGAAAAGATCAAGGTGAAACAGAGAAAATTGAGTCGGGCCAATATATCTGTCCAAAACGTTAACCAATTGTAGTCTATTAAGAGTTGTTTGACACATCTAAATTATTTTTAAGCTGAAGTTACAAAAAATAAAAGAGTTTAAAAAATAAAAAAGTTATTTGTTGATTATATAAAATTATTCTCAAAAATGTTAAGGGGGGGGAAAAAGAAATGATTTGGTGTTAAGATAAATTATTGGGGTAAAGAATAAAGGATAAATATAATTAGGGAAGATTGTTGGGTTTCTGAGGCGCTTAAGCTTGAATTTGGGGGCTTAAGCCTGAGTTTGGGGACTTAAGTCTCCTGGGACAATAGTGCAGATTTGTATGAGGGCACTTAAGCCCGCCCTCTTTGAAGAGGAACTTTTTAACGGGAGCGAGCTTAAGCCTAAATTTGGGGGCTTAAGCTTCCTCGGGCAGTGGCTATTTGCTTATTTTGGAATAATTGGGGGCTTATGCTTCGAAATGGGGGCTTAAGCTTCCTCTTCAACAACTTGATAATCTTGATTTTCTTTAGATAGATCCTCATATCTTCTAGTTTTGATCTTCATCTATCCAATCTTCACATTTGACTCCACTTATCATCAAATTCCTTCAAAATAGCAAATATATATTCTTTAATTCATATTTAATAAAGTTAATGATTTTTATATTAAAACCTTAGTTTTTGACTTGTTCAACTTGATAATTTATATTAATTTAGTCTATAAAAATAAGATAAACTAAAGGTTTATCAAACAATTCCCAAATTTGAACATTGTTGTCCTCAGCAATTAAACAGAATAAAACTATGGTAAAGCTTGGAGACGGTTAATCATGCTTAATGAATAACAAGAATGATCTGATCAATCGTAAGATATCAGAGCATTCAGATTCAAAAGTAATGACACGTCAATTTCAAGCAAACATTCATAGCTCACCAGTCATAAAATCATAACATGAGTTCTCAAAGTAAAGAGTAGTAACATTTAGATCCAGAACACCTCTCTCATTGGGATTTTTATTCATTCACTCACACTCAAGTGTTTGAGGGTATGTGTTTCTCTCTTACTTTACTGAATTAACACTACCATAGGCTTGTTTATATTCTCATTCTTCACAATCTAATAAGTATACACAGTCAATCAAGAGGTCTTTATCAAGGTTGTAATGTGGCTTAGGTAAAAGGGAAGGAATCATCTAGGTAAGTGGCATAAGATTACTGATCAAAATTCGATTTCAAAGAGGAACTTATATATAACTGTTCAACATACAGTAAACAAATTTTTTATTTGCCTTTTCCTCTTTTCTTCTTCCACTTACTCATATAACATGAGTTTTTTTCTTTCTTTTCCTTTTGACTTTCTTTTTCTGTTTTTGTACAGATACACAGTTCAACCTTTTTCTTTTCATTTTCTTTTCCACCACTTTTTGGCTTTTCCTTCTTTTCACCTTTTCTTCCATACACTAGAGTTTGATTTTTCTCTTTTTGATCCAATCATACCTAGTTCCTCATTTAAATTTGAAAGCTAATCAATTCAGGTGAGGGTGTGTATGGAGTGGCTATTCATAAGCTATCAATAAATAAAACAGGCATAGGTTCAAAGGGGTTTAATCTAAGGATAACACTCAGGGTGGCTATTCGGCTATTCTAGCTTTTAGAAAAAATTGCCTCTATCATTTCAACAAATGTATACCTCGGACCATCTCAAGAAGAAACAAAACAAGTTCTATAGTGATTCATACAGTGACGTTCACACCACAAAAAAATAATTTCTATTTAGGCTCAATAGCTCATGGCTAAGGGTGTGAGACTTATTTTTCCACTCTCTATTTGATCACTTTAGTTATTTTTCTCTTATTCCAGTGAATTATGAAGCATGCTTGACTGACGCTCATTTATTTATGGAAATAAAGTTTACATCATAATACTCTTAATCTCAGTAATCAATCAATCTATTGTAATTATTCACTATGCATACATATCAAGCACAATGGAAATTTTAAAAATTCAACATCTTAAAATTTTCACCAAAATCTAGTGACTGAGGATGGATGGGGAATTAAAACTAAATTGAAAAACTTTAAAATTTAAAGCAAACTCATATAACTAAAATTCTAATTTAAACTAAAATGAAATTAAAATAAAATAATACGAAATGATATTGAGAAATCTCCCCTGAATCATTGCATTTGCAGTTTAGATAATTTATGTGCAATTGTGAATTCCTTCCGACCATGTGGATTCTGTGGTCTGATGTATCGCATGGTACCCATTCCCAGATTTAAATCTTGCTGTCCTCAGCAATTAATTTAAATCTAAAAAGACTCCTTAGCGAGAAATCAAAAAAATTTGATACTGTATTCTGCAACACATGTTAGATAATGAACTACGTCAGTTTGTGATATCCAAAAAAAATCATAGTCATGTCAAGAGCAGTCTCAATATACATCCCATATCAACATAAACTAAAACTAATAGAAAAATATATCAAAATAAACGAAACAAATAAAACTGATATGAGGGTCAATCCTCCTCCATATCAGTAGTAGGTGTAATGTCCTGAAAAATCAGAAAAATTCCCAAGTCAATATGCCTTCCACAAGAACAATTCCCAGATTTGGGTTCAGATGCAATCTGAAAATAATAATGAGTATATAGAACCGAGATACTTTAACAGCGTGCATAATGTCAATGATGAGCGCACTTAAGCGCAGTAATGCTCCGCTTAATCTATGTTCGTACTAGGCCTTTTCACGTTGGGAGCGCGCTTAAGCAGTGAGAAATGGGCTTAAAAAGTTAATTAGTGCGCTTAAGCCTCCTGCTTCGCACTTAAGCGTGGAGAGGTAGTGAAAAATGAGCTAAAAAAATTAATTAGCGCGCTTAAGCCCCGTCTTGGGCGCTTAAGCGCGCACTGCGAAATGGGTTTGTTGACTGTGGAGCGCGCTTAAGCGCGATCTAGCGAGCTTAGGCGCGCTGAGGCAGTGAGAAATATGATTTAAGGAGCTTAAGCCTCCCTTTGAGGGCTTAAGCCCTCTATACTAAAAAAAAATTGTTCTTTCTCTATCCACTGCATTCTTCTCACAGAATTCTGCTTCTGCTCTAAAATTTTATCCTACCAAATTACATACATGTGACTAGTAATCAATTCAATTTGCGTACCTGTGTATGTTCTTAAATATACCTGAAAATCCATCTCAACAAAAACTGATCATCAACCCTAGTGTTTTTAACTTTTATAATTTATATAACTAAAAATTAAACAAAGCTAAGAATTATTAAAATAAACTAAACTAAAATTAAAATATTGGAATTTTAAAAACTGTTGGGTTGCCTCCCACAAGCGCTTGTTTCTTACGTACCTCACTTGCCATCATGGTGGCTCAAAGCATGGGCTTAGTGATGACCAAGCCCCTTCATTAAAATTTTGTGTCCTCCATAATGCTCTTGTGCATATAGATGAGATACAGAATCCTCAGGAACTCCAAATCTGGCTTTTATGTGTTTTTCCTTGCTCCTGGGCTTCTCTATTTTGACCTTTGGCTTACCTTTTTTAGAAGACTCTGCATTATGCTCTTCCTTATCTTTCTTTTCTCCAATATGGTACACTTGATCTTCCAGTTGAGTTATACGTGAGTGGACTTCTTTGTCAAAGAACTTGAATATGGCCTGCTCTCCGTCTACCCTCAAGATAAGGTCGCCTTTAGGTACATCAATAAGTGCTCCTGAGGTTGCCAAGAAGGGTCTTCCAAAGATCATAGGAACAGTAGATTTTCCTCTATATCAAGGATGACAAAATCAACAGGAATGATGAATTTGTCAACCTTTACCAGTATGTCCTCAATGGTGCCATAAGCTTACTTTGTAGAGCAGTCAGCCAGTTGCACTATTGTCTTGGTTGGCTTTACTTCAGTGAACCTCAGTTTCTTCATCATAGATAGCGGCATCACGTTGATGCTAGCACCAAGATCACATAGAATATTTTCCACTTCCACATTGCCTATGTTGCATGGAATGCTGAAGCTTCCTAGATCTTTAAGCTTTGGAGGCAACTTTTTCTGGATAATGGCACTGGATTCCTCTGTCAGAGTCACCGTCTCACATTCTTGCAGCTTACGCTTTCTTGATAGTAAATCTTTCATGAACTTCACGTAATTGGGCATGTTCTCCAAGGCTTTAACAAATGGAATATTGATCTGCAGCTTCTTGAAAATGTCAAGGAACTTGGAGTACTACTGCTTTTTAATTTCTTCTCTGAACCTCTGTGGATATGGAATCTTTGCATAAGGTGAGTGTTCCAATGGATTTTCTTGCGTTTCTTGAGCTTTCTTTTTCTCCCATTTGAACTCTTTCTTTTCAGGAACAGTTTTCTCTGCAGCAGATTCTTTGGCAACTTCCTTTTCTTTTTCCTTTTCAGTTGCGAGTTTATCATCTTTCTTTTTCTCTACTGAAGGCTTTACCATAAGTTCAATGGCTTTCTCACTCATAGTAGTAATTGCATTGCAGTGTTCCCTACTTGGATTTGGAATAGTGTTACCTGGAAAAGTTCCTTGAACTCTTTTAGTGAACTACCTTGACAGCTAGCCAATCTGAGTTTCAAAATTCCGGATAGAAGCTTCTTGGTTCCGGAATGAAGCCCGTGTCTCTTGTATAAAGGCTGAAGTATCTTCTCTTAAAGCATTGGGATTCTGAATGTAATTTGCAGTGGTCTTGGACAGCTGTGCAAATGTCTTCTCCCACTTTGATGCGTTACCTTGCTGTGGAGGTTGCTGTTGCACTGGTAGAGGAGGATTCAATTGATGATTCGACTTGTAGCTAAACCCCAAGTGTTGATTCTGATTCTTCCACCCTTGATTGTAGTCATTCCTATACTAGTTCCTCCCATGATTACTCTGGTTCTTTTGATCATACCAGACTCCGTTGACTTCAGCGGTTTCAGGTGCTCTCATTAAATCACATTCTTCTGTAGCATGAGCACTTGCACAAATTCCACAACTAACTGGAGGAGTCTTGACAGAAGAGACTTGAAAGTCTGTGAACTGCTTTGTGAGTAGGGGTGTAAATGGGCCAAGCTGGCCTGCCCCAGCCTACGTTAAGCCTGGCCTAGCTCGGCCTACGTTGAAAAGAAGAGTAGGCTTAGGCTTATAAGAAAGCCTTTTTAACAAATAGCCCGTAGGCCAATTTTGTCAAGCCTGCCCTAAAGCCTTGTAGGCTGGCATATTTAATTTTTAAAAATAAAATAAAATTATATATTTATTTTAGGTGGCATTCAGTACCAACCCTAAATCATTTTGTGCAACGCCGCTTCTCCCTTCTTTGAGCTTTGTCTTTTCTCTGGCAACATAAAGACAGAGAATTTTTTATAGTTATGTTAACTCTTTCTTGTTTGTCATTTTTTATTTCTTATGAGAACTACTAATGCATGCATGAATGAAACTTTGCTCAGCATGTAAATAATTTAATGCTCGCTAGTGAAATTTATATCTCATGTAAAAAAATGCAGCAATTTATGAACACGTTAATGAGTTGTAATGTCAAGCGAATATTTTAAAAATTGTTAAAAATATTTTTACATTTTTTAAAAAAAATCTAAAAATATATCACTAGGTAGGCCTACAAGGCCTGTAGGCTCTCTAATTTTTGTAAATAAGTCAGACTTGGCCTATAAATAAAGCCTTTAGTAGGCCAATAGGCCAGATAGGTTGAATATTTTTTAGGTAGGCTTAGGCCAGGAAGGCCAAAGCCTGGCCCAGCCTGGCCCATTTACACCCTTATTTGTGAGGGCATCAAGCTGTTGCTGTTGTTTCTTGTTAATTTGTAGTATTTGCTCATTTTGTGCCAACAATGCATCATAACCATCAAGCTTTATGATCCCCGCTCTCCTCTGTTGTACTGGAGCATTATCAAATTCTTGGGAAGCTAGAGATTCCAGTAATTTCAAAGCTTCCTCTGGAGTTTTTGTTTTCAATGATCCCCTGCTGCAGCATTCACTAAGGTTCTTGTACTTGGTGTCATTTCTTGGAAGAAAATGCTTCCTTTCTCCCAGTCTTCAAAACCATGCTTCATATAAAGATTCACTTTCTTTTTGTTCAAAAGAAGTGATATCCGCCTTGAGCTTCGCCATTTCCGAAGATGAGAAAAATCTATCTAAAGATTTTGTTGCCAAGTCACCCCAGTTGGTGATGCTTCCATGGGGTAGTGATTGCAACCATCCTCTTGCATCATCTTTAAGTGAATAAGGGAACAGTCTGAGCAAAATAGCATCACGAGACACTCCATTCATCTTCAAGGTATCACAGTGTAACATCCCGTGTTAACCCGGTTTGTTAACATGTCATCGTATTAAGCGATGCTTAATTAAAAATTGTGGAATATCTTTTTCTTTTCAATTATGACATCATTATTATTACCAAGTTGAATTACTTAATTCATTTTCATAAAAGCATTGCTTTGTTGTAAATTGCAAGACAGCTAACTGAGATACCTCATAATATAAAATAACAGTGAGTATCTAAAATCATGGATCAACAACACGTAGTCCGGACAATATCCTGATACATTATACAACTAACGTCTGAAAACATAAAGACAAGTCAATGTGGCATAGACAATCCCCATGCTCACCAAATAAGGCAATAAAGCCCATCAGCAGTCTCAACAACAACAACATAATCATAAACGAAGCTAATCATAATAGCAACAGGCATATCCAACATGTCAGCATAAGCATGTAAAATCAACTAAGCTCCGGCCTCCTGACGCCAGAGGCATCAGCCCCCAAGTTACCTGAACCTGAAATAAGTGTCCCCAAACGTGGGGTGAGATCTCTAAACAAGAAGTCTCAGTAAGACAAGGGGTCCTCAAGGATCTTCCACCCCAAGCTCACTTACATGTGCGAATATAAGTTCAAAAGCATTTATTCAATATAAGTTCCAAAATAGTGCAATGCAGCAGATAATCATGTCATGTCTACTGATCAGAGAAGTGCAGGAATCCATCTAAACCCACATAGTACTAGCCATTGCTGTACTCGCCCAAAGGACCACCCCTTGGCCTCTTGTAGGCGTAACACCACATACATATTATAAGAGATTGCACTTAACAGCTCCATAGCATTTCACAAATAATACATGAAAACCACATCATGCATATAAACCATCCCTTCATGGGGCATGGTGGAACCAACAATGGCAAAGCCGAGGACACAAAAGCTTACCTTGCAAGCTAACTACCCAATGCCAAGCGTCCACACAGCTCAACGTCCACAAACAGTACAATCACAATCTGTTCGTACCAATAATTATATCAATAATCATAACTCATAAGCATAAACATAAAGACTATGTTTTCCTGTTACGATTTACGTCTTTAGGCTTCTCACAAAGCCACAAGCACTAACTCCCTTGATTCTGACTTATTTAAGCATTTACAAAAGTTCAAGTCCATCAGCATAGGGTCCAAAAAATCATAATTCAAGTATGTATGAATAGTACCTTACTGTTCATCGAAAACCCAGAATATCCGGATATATGTCAGGGCCATATCCGGATATCATAAGACCCCATATCCGGATATTTCACGACAGAATGCAGTTTCTGCATCTCGCGAAGATATCCTTCCAAGGTTGGGTTTTTAACTCATTCTAACATCCAAGCATGCATCATTATTCATTTTTAGGTTCATGTTCAGGTTGGTTACTCATTAAGCTCATTAAACATGCCAAGACACCTCTTTTATCATCAAAACTCATGATCAAAGGTTGAACCACTTACCCAAGGCTCAAAACAGAGCAAAGGATGCTCTTGGAGCTCAGCAACAGCTCCCCAATACTAAGTATACACAGTGCACGAAAATGACACCTCCAAGGTTGGTTATTTCTCTACAAAGATGGCTTCTTGGACCTTAAAATACCATCACCAGGGTCTCTCCCAATACTACACCAAAGTCAGAACCAAAACACACCAAGACAGTGGCCACAACTCAGAAACAAGCCCTCACACTCAACCCCAATAATCACTTTTACTCATCCAAGGTATTTTGGTGAAGAAAAGTGAAAGAAAATGGCCCTTGGCTCATAAAATAGTGATGAGAACCAATGGAACAGTGCCTATAGAAGCTGGTCAGCCTCCCTTCTCATGTAGGAATGCAAGTGCCTAGGGTTTTGTGCGCATGAGTATATATAGGTCCATTAAGCTTTAATCGCATAGTATTAGCGCTAAATGCTATGCTTAGCATTTTAATCTCAAACTTTGGAATCTGATCCGACTTATTTTTCTAAGAT
>JAVKPL010013970.1:10000-12170 GCA_032173675.1 Gastrolobium villosum
TAATAAAATAAATTGAAAAAGAAATTGATTTTGTAAAGTTTTTCGAAAGAAAACGGATTCCGTCGAAAACTGATGAATAAAATAAATGCAAAAGAAATTAATTTTGTGAAGTTTTTCGACTAAAAATGGATTCTGTCGAAGATTTTTGACGGAAAATATGAATTCCGTTGAAAATGGATGAATAAAATAAATGCAAAAGAAATTGATTTTGTGAAGTTTTCGACGGAAAATGGATTCCGATGAAAACGGATGAATAGAATAAATGCAAAAGAAATTAATTTTGTGAAGTTTTTCGACGGAAAATGGATTCCGATGAAAACGGATGAATAAAATAAATGGCAAAAGAAATTAATTTTGTGAAGTTTTTCGACGGAAAATGGATTCCGTCGAAAATAGATGAATAAAATAAATGCAAAAGAAATTGATTTTGTGAAGTTTTTCGACGGAAAATTGATTCCGTAGAAGATTTTTGACGAAAAATGGATTCTGTCGAAGATTTTTGACGGAAAATGAATTCCGTCGAAAATGGATGAATAAAATAAATGCAAAAGAAATTTTTTTGTGTGTTATTTTTCGAAGGAAAATGGATTCCGTTGAAAACGGATGAATAAAATAAATGGAAAAAAATTGATTTTGGGAAGTTTTTCGACGAAAAAGGAAATCAGTCGAAGATTTTTGACGGAAAACGAATTCCGTCGAAAACGATGATTAAAATAAATTGGAAAATAATTTGATTTTGTAAAGTTTTTTGAAGGAAAATGGATTCCATCGAAAACAGATGAATAAATAAATGCAAAAGAAATTTGATTTTGTGATGTTTTTCGACGGAAAATGGATTTCGTCGACGATTTTGGACGGAAAATGAATTCCGTCGAAAACGGATGAATAAGATAAATGGAAATGAAATTCATTTTGTGAAGTTTTTTGACGGAAAACGGATTCCGTCGAAAACAGATGAATAAAATAAATGCAAAAGAAATTGATTTTGTATTGTTTTTCGAAGGAAAATGGATTCCGTTGAAAACGGATGCAAAAAATAAATGCAAAAGAAATTGATTTTGTGAAGTTTTTCGACGAAAAAGGAAATCCATTGAAGATTTTTGACGTAAAACGAATTCCGGAAAAAAATGGATGAATAAAATAAATTGGAAAAGAAATTGATTTTGTAAAGTTTTTCGACGGAAAACGGATTCCGTCGAAGATTTTTGACGGAAAATGTATTCCGTCGAAAATGGATGAATAAAATTAATGCAAAAGAAATTTGTTTTGTGAAGTTTTTCCACGGAAAATGAATTCCGTCGAAAATGGATGAATAAAAAAATTGTAAAAGAAATTGATTTTGTGAAGTTTTTCGACGGAAAATGGATTCCGTCGAAGATTTTTGACGGAAAAAGAATTCCGTCGAAAATGGATGAATAAAATAAATGCAAAAGAAATTGATTTTGTCTTGTTTTTTGATGGAAAATGGATTCCATTGAAAATGGATGAATAAAATTAAATGGAAAGAAATTGATTTTGTGAAGTTTTTCGACTAAAAAGGAAATCAGTTGAAGATTTTTGACGGAAAACGAATTCCGTCGAAAACGGATGAATAAAATAAATTGGAAAATAATTTGATTTTGTAAAGTTTTTCGAAGCAAAATGGATTCCGTCAAAAACGGATGAATAAAATAAATGCAAAAGAAATTGATTTTGTGAATTTTTTCGACGGAAAACGGATTCCATCGAAGATTTTTGACGGAAAATGAATTCCGTCGAAAATGGATGAATAAAATAAATGCAAAAGAAATTGATTTTGTGAAGTTTTTTGACGGAAAACGGATTCCGTCGAAAATGGATGAATAAATTAAATGCAAAAGATATTGATTTTGTGTTGTTTTATGAAGCAAAATGCATTCCGTTGAAAATGGATGAATAAAATAAATGCAAATGAAATTGATTTTTTGAAGTTTTTCGACGGAAAATGGATTCCTTAGTAGTTTTTTGACGGAAAACGGATTCTGACGAAAATGGATGAATAAAATAATAGCAAAAGAATTTAATTTGTGTGTTATTTTTCGAAGGAAAATGGATTCCGTTGAAAATGGATTCAGTTGAAAACGGATGAATAAAATAAATGCAAAAGAAATTGTTTTTGCGAAGTTTTTCGACGAAAAATGAAATCCGTCGA
>JAVKPL010013971.1:0-11947 GCA_032173675.1 Gastrolobium villosum
AAATATTAAAAAATAAAAATCTAAATTGTGAACCTTTATTTTCTTGTAATAAAAAAAAAGATTTTAAAAAAGGAAAATTAAATGAGAAAATATTACTTTTTATAATTTATAAATAGCTGTTATTAAAAAAAAAAAAAAAAAAACAAAAAAAAGAAAACTAAGGTAACTAGATGCCAAATTCTGCAGATAACAACATACAAGTCCAATACATATTGAGGTAAGTAGACAAAAGGGTAAAACAAAAAGCAAAAAAAAAAGAGAGAGCAGCAAGCAACATCACATAAAGCAGGAAGGACAACGACAAGTAATCTGTACAAAGCAAAGCAGGCAGGCATTGAGACAAAAGATTTTAATGGGTGAGCTACAAATGGAGCAAGCAAAAACTTGAGAACAGAAAAGAGCTTCTGAAGATTATCATCAGAAGGAGGAGTCAAAATGGCATCTTTGTTCAAAGGAGGGGACACTGCATTGTGCACAGGCTGCACACCTTCATGCTCTCAAAACAGGTATTGGGTTATAAGAAGAGGCTAAAATCATCAGAAGAACAGGAAGGGGAAGGGGGAAAAGCCACAATCAATACCACCATCCTCTGCTTCCATGAAACCCACAATCTCCTTCCCTGTACAATGTTACTAGAAAGCACCAGCCACTACATCAAGATAGTTGCTCCTCTTGCACTGCCACCTCCTTGTCAAAAACAAATACCACAACCTCTATCATACCCCTGCCATTAACTTTTGTAGATCTCGCCATTACCATCACCAAGGAGAAACATTGCAAGTATCCAAGTATCCATCGTAGGAAGACCCTGTTGTTCGCCGCTTCTGCACTTTGCGCACCACTTAGTCCACTGTTAATGTAAGGCTTTTCTTTTAACAAGTATCGATAAAGTGTGTTGTCTGATTCGACGAGATTAGGAGGTTGGCATCTTATATATATATATATATATATATTTGTTTAATATTTTATTATTCTATTCTAATTGCTTTCCTTTTTCCCAAGTATCTACATTACTTAGTCCACTGTTAACGTAAGTTTTTCTTTTTTGTTTAACAAGTATCGATAAAGTGTGAAGAGATTAAAATAATATAAAAGTTGCAAAGATTCTTTCTAAAGTAAAATTGAAAGGAAAGTTTTCACCAAAAAATGAAAGGAAAGTAGGATTCAAAGTTTGAATATTTAGATTTTTCTCTATTAAAAATAAAAAAGGGAAATAATAAGAATCTGTTGTCCGACTTTCTCGTATCAGTTGTTAATACTTACTTACTTAGCATGACTTGTTATAAATACAGTAAAGCCTACTCGAAATCAATTTGTATGCTATCGGAAAATATTGAGTGTATGATTAAAATGATGAAGTTAGGAAATATCATATGCATGGTGCACTTTGGATGAAGCGTATTTCGTTTATATATAGTCATGTTATTTATTATGAAATCTGCAGATCCATTATTCAAATATTGCCATACTTCAATGTATAATATTTTAATATTTCCATATTGCAAATGTTAGCCAACTTAAGTATGTGGTCTCAGTATTCACGATGCAACATTGTCATGCTTCAATATCTTAATATTTCAAGATTACAGTGCTAGTATCCTCTTTTGTTTCTTATGGATAGGAATAATTTAATATAGTATATTGGCAAGCATTATGTCAATTGGTTTTTGTCTCTGTGTACTCACGTGGCAACATAGTTATTTCCTCAATTCATTTCTTTTTACGTTATAATAATAATAACAATTTACTCATCGGGGATTAATTTAAGCGTGATGCTTTGTTAATCTTATAACTTTTTGAGTCATTTTAGCCGTGACGGCTTGGAGATTCAAAATTTATAATAAAAAATAACAACGTCAAATCTATTTTTAGAAGGATTAGCTGAGTTGAGACAGCTTGTTAATCCCATAATCTTTTGAATCATTTTTAGCCGCGACGGCTTGGTAATTCAAAATTTCCTGTAGAATATACTAATAAAAATAAAAATTATTGAAATCAATACAAATCATCAAAGCCTAAATTTTCCAATGATTTTCTTAAAAAAGAATTTAATTAAATTCAATCAATACACAAATATTTTCTTAAGAACGACGTAGCTTTGAATTCCTCACTGCACCGGAGGATACGTCGGAGCGGAACTCTTTCCGTCGAGGTAAAATAAAATTCTTATTTTCATAATAAAGGATTAGCTGAGTTGAGACAGCTTGTTAATCCTGTAATTATCATTTCAGATTATCTTAGTTGTGACAACTTGGTAATCTGAAATTTCTAAATTTAAATCAAAATAATCAGTACGCAAACAAAAAGAACGACGTAACTTTGAATTCTTCACTGCACCAGAGGATACGTCGGAGCGGAATTCTTTCCGTCAAGTTAAAATAAAATTTTAATATTTTAGTCTTCATTCTTCTTATTATTTTTTTAAGGGATAAAACAAATATTTTTAAAAAAGCTATTAACAATTCGCACGATTAATTTAAGGTAACCGTTTTTAAAATGGATGTGTCAGGGGTGCAGTGAAATTAAGTTTCCACCCTTCCCTGCGCATAATTAGACTCCCGAACCTTTGATCTAAAATTTTAAAGACCAGTTTGCAATAAAAGGTTTTCCAATTTTTCCAAAGTAAATAAAATTGGTGGCGACTTCATTGTTTTAATTAATTTAAATTTCGGGTCGTTACAACGGTGATCCGGGGTGTATGCAAGTGGCGTCTTGCACTATATGTAGGAGATAGACGTATTCCTGCATTTCTCTGGCCAGTAGAATAGTATTGACACACGTGACATGATTATCTGCTGCATTGCATTGTTTTAGAACTGATAATGATGAACTGCTTTTAAACTTATATTGCACATGTAAGTGAGCTTGGGGTGGAAGATCCTTGAGGACCCCTTGCCTTACTGAGATTTCTTGTTTAGAGATCTCACCCCACGTTTGGGGAATGTTTATTTCAGGTTCATGTAGTATGGGGGCTGGTGTCTCTGGTGGCAAGAGGTCAGAGCATGACTGATGATTATTGTATGACTGCTTTGATGATAGCATGACTGGATTAGATGCTGTTTATGTTTTCTGCACATTTATCTTTATGCTGTTGATGCTGAGACTGATGTTGGGCTTTGTTGCCTTATTTGTGTGAGCATGAGGTTGTCCATGTCACTTTATGTTAGCACTTTGAGCTGAGTTGTATAAACTGATTAGTTGGTCCGGTCTACGTGTTGTAGTTCCGTGACTAGAGACTTTCACTTCTGTATTTATTTAAGGAGGTATTTCAGTTAGTTGTTTTATTGCAATTATATACAGGCAATGTTTTTATTAACTGTTAATAAGCAAGTTGGTAATGATAATGGCCTCATAATTGAAAAGAAAAAGATATTCCGCATTTTTAATTAAGCGCAGCTTAATACGATAGTATGTTAACATTACCGGATATATACGGGGTGTTACATTATAGAGTCTATTTTTGGGTCTGTTCAGTGCGAGCTATACTCTTATAGTCCACCCACGACTTTAGCTAAGATATCTCCATATCTGCAGCTCATGAGGTCTTTACCTTGTATCCATATACAAGTAGATAAGTCGTACTAGTCTTACCCGAGATCACTGATCCCCAAACTCAGTGTCTCTAGACTAGGAACATATAATTAGGAATAGACATGCAATATCCTTGAATCCTCATGATCGTGATCTCATCACAGATACTCAAGAGACACCTATTCTATTCCAAGGGGTTTATCCAGTTTGTTCATATAATATTAACAATAATATCGAGACACAATATGAAACTGGATAAATAGTGCTTTTATTCATTTGCGACAAACAAAGTTCTACATCTAGTGTCCTTTATTTAATCAAAAGATTATCTCTAGGACTCCCATATACTGACATGGTTGATGTATAAGCTTAATCCCTCCTCATCTTTCTCTTTCCTATTCTAACCCTTCCCCATTGCACGATAGTCCCCAGCATTTTCCAAGCCTATCAACGAAGTGAACCTCTCCCTCGTTTGGTTACCGAGAAAACGAAGGAAAATATCCTACTATTAAGAAAAACAAAAACCCAAAAAAAAAAAAAAAAAAAGACACGGCCCAAATTCAAAATTCTTCTCTTTTTCCATTTCCCACTTAATAACGAACAAAACTTAGAAAAATCAGAATTGGGTCAAGTGGTCTAAGCCTTTAAATAGAGCATCCATAAGGGTACACATGAGTACACTGATTTTCTCAGAAACCAAACAACAATTCCGCATTAGAAGATGATTGCGGTGAGTTAATTATAAGATTCTAAAGATGAAAGAAACCCAGAAAAATAATTAAAAGAGTTCAGGTAAAGAAAAAGGGAATAAAGAACACAGTGTGCTACAATGAATGCATAATAAGGAAGAGAAGAAGAGTACGTTAATAATCTCTTTTGTTTTCAATAATTTTTATTTATATTTTTTATTTTTAAGATTGTATAGTGTAATTGGTAATATTTTAAAAAAGGAATAATAAACTACATGTTGAATTTATAAAGTGTAAAGATAAAAATATAAAGAGTAAGAAGTTTGAAATAAAACATTTGTGTGATAGTAGTAATGAACTTTTTTTAAGAATATAATGAAGATTTTTATTTCTACAAAAATTAATATATTTTTTGGACATACAGATTGATAAATTTTTATAAAAAATATCATATGATATATTTGAAAGAATTATAAAAATTCTTTATTAAAGGGTATTTTTGTTAAAAATATTTATTTTTTATCCTTCTAGTATAATTCAGTACATTACCAAACATTGGATATTTTTATCTTATACAACACATTATCTTATACAAATCATGTTAAACATCATATAATATTATAATTTAATCAAGTCTTATACAATCAGGTCTTATCCTATCATGTACATCAAACATGCCAATTGTCTTATATGAAAAAGCTAAGATTTAGGTTCTTTTTTGTAATCTTTTAATTATTAGGTTGATTTTAGTTTAATTATTTCCTTATTTTATGTGTGTTTAATGTTGATTGAATTGTCATCAACTATATTTAAACTTTTTCTTTTTATTAGGTATATTTTAATTACATTTTAGAGTTATTTAACACTTTATAAAATAATATTTAATACCCAATTCGAGGGTTGTTGAAGTTTGAATTATGTATAGGTTTTTGTGCTATGAAGAATTCTCCTTTTCTTATCCAGTTATCCCTATTCGTCTGTTTACCATATTCTTTATGAGTTTCATCATTATGGTATATTAAACTTTAAATAATTTTTTTAATAGAATATAAAAAGAAAAAAAAAAAGAAAATTACTATTTCAAGATGTGAAATTCTAGATCCCTTGAATGAATACATATCAATACACAATTAATGCATTCCCTTAGAGAAATTCTCCCTTGAACGAATACATATCAATACACGATTAATCCCTTCCCTTACATAATTTCTCTTTATAACTTTACTTTTATTCTTTATAAATTTATTCTTGATTTAGATGTACCTACTATGTTACTCAATTTTGAAAAAAAAAAGTTGTTTTTTTTGGTAAGTCAGTTGTTTTTTTTGTTTTTTTTTCCTTTAATAAGGTTTAGAATTTTTTTATCATTAATTTTCTTTTACAATTCATAGATTCAATACATTGAAATCATAGAAGATAAACTTTTTTTTGTTTTGTTTTATGATTTTGTCTATAGTTAGGATATTTATGATATTTTATTGTTAATTTAATATTTTGTTTATTTATAGTAATTCTAATATTTTATGGGGAAGGATATTGTGACAACCAAGTTGTGTTACTACCAATGTTACTACAATCAATCATACCGTTAGATCGATTATTTGATCCAACAGTTATATTTATTTCCATCTTTGTATGGTCATAATTTTTCAAATTTAATATTTTATATTTATTTTCCTATTTGTATGGTTATGATTTACATATTTAAAACTTTAAATATGTAGAATCATAACCATACAAAGATGTAAATAAATATAACCGTTTGATCAATATAATCGATTTAACGGTGAGATTAATTGGTAGTAACACAACTTGGTTGTCACAATATCCTTCCCCTTAATTCTTAATCTCGTTAAATTTCTGATATTTTTTATGGTGAACTGATATTATGATTTATGAAGATAAAAAAGAAAAAATTGAGAGTATCTAATTTAAAAACTTTTCCGCATGTAGATCAACCCCCATTTTTTCTCTCTGTTAGGGTTTGTTTTCTTCCATGTGTGAAACACGTCCAGCTTTGAATAAAGAAGTTGATAACGTCCAATAAAGCACAAAGAAACCAAAAGGAGTTGAGATCCACAAACTCGTAAGCACAAAATGTTCATACGAAGAAGTATTCATTCTCACGGTCTACAAACTCGTAAGCTCCTTTGATGCTCCACATCTTCAACATTTGCTCACTAGGAACAAAATGTTGATCTTTCTGCCCAGAAGCTTAAAAATCAAGGTGTTCCTTCACTCTTTGCAATCTTCTTTGTGTTCATCATCCGAACCTTTATACATAGGGGATAATAGGTCGTCCTCCCATTTTTCCAATTTTCCTTCCAAAGCTTCTTCAAAGGCATCTTTTTCTTCTGCTTCTCAAGCCAGTCTTCATTGTCATTGTCAATGGTGAGTCTCTCTCCATTCAAATTAAGGTTTTGGAGAGAGTCTCTCTATAAGAGAATTGTTTCCTTAAGCTATCTTCAGAAACATTCACCTTCAAGGTCTCATCTAATTCTTCATTCGTGACACCAATACGTTCTGCCAACATAGTATCATCCATCACCGCATCGAGGATCTCAACTCCTTTTGGTTTCTTTGTGCTTTATCTTCATAAATCATAATATCAGTTCACCATAAAAAATATCAGAAATTCAACGAGATTAAGTATTAAGGGGAAGAATATTGTGACAACATAATCTTTCCTGTAGCCTATGAAGGACACTTAAATTGCTTTGGGTGTGGTGAATTTAGCCATAAATATGAAACCTACCCCAAACTCCAAACAAGCAAGACTGATCATGGTCCTAACCAGGAGTGCTCTTCAACAAAACCTATTAGATTTACCAAGTTAGAGAAAAAGGATTTTAGTGCTAAAGATAAAGGAAGTTGGATGCTTGTACATAGATATGCCAGAGGGAGAAAATAGTTGTCTAACCAACATTTGGAGTAAGCCTCTGAGCTTATGGGAATTAAAACCGTCAAGGAGAAACAGATAAGTATAGTGGCAATAGACCAATGGGCTTATATTTTGAGGTGATTTATGAGGAATGCTCATATGAAAATCATGTGGATTAGGCTCAAAACCACAATTTGGGAAAGGAAAACATGAAAACTTAAGCAAAAATAAAATAAAATAAATATTTTGTCTAATCTTAGCGTGGGAAATAAAGGAAATGACAGTGTTAAGATCAGGAGTGCAGAAGGTCCAAATAAACAGAACACGGGTCTTATTTCCTCTAATAAACTCTCAAAAAAACCCCATAATCTCCCTTTGAAATTGAAACCATCCTCCTCCAGAAAAGGAAAGTCCCTTCCCCCAACCTCTCAATATTGGTTTGTGACGATAGTAGAGGTGACAAAGCAGGTGCCTGCACCGCCAAACCCGCCGCATTTGGAGGGCGAGGTAGGTTGGCCCACACGACTCGAACTTGTTTTATATTAAAAAGTTTAAAAAACTCAGCCCGACAGATTGGTGGGCTAGACAAGGGCGGGTCAGGTGGGCAATGCAGCCAAAGATGTGGAGGTGGAGAAAATTTACAACAAAATTCGCAAGACTCAAAAGGGTTCTCTTGAAAACAAGCAGATGTGGAGGTGGATATAATTGAAACCCATCACCAATTTATTCACAATAGACCTTTTTGGAAAGATTTTTTTATTTTTTTTGAATAATTTCAAAGGTATCCTCCGGCCGTAGCAGAAGATTAATCTCCATCGAGTTCCATCGGACCCTTTCGGGGGCGGCTATCCTAAATTCTTTTTTTCATTCCCGGGGCTCGAACTCGAGACCCCTGGTTAAGGGGCCCAGGCTCCTTACCACCTGTACCAAAGGAGTTTGATTTTTTTTGAAAAGACTTAAATACAAATGAATTCCTCATACTTATTTATTGAAGTCTTAGGAGAATGGAGAGCAAAGATTTATGATAAAAACTTATAAGAATAAGAGACAATTTATTTTGGTTCATGGGCGCTTAGAAGTGACTTTAATGCGTATTTAAGCTCATTTGAGAAAAAAGAGGAAAGGCCATTTCCTATAGCACCAGCCAAGAATTTTAAAATTGTTTGGATGATTGTGGGCTAGATGACCTTGCTTTTAAAAAACCTTCCTTCTAGAGTGGAATGCATTAACCAAACCCTCTTATGCCTTATCCTAAAAGTGGACAATCCAACATCTATTGCATAAATCAAACATATAAGCTTATGCGATGTGAGTTATAAGCAAGTGATGAAACTGATCTAAACACCATATTGAAGTCTTTTCATGTTGAATCATTGTAGCCTCATTAAAGGGAGACTTAGCTCTAACAATATTATCATAGCACAAGAAATGATTCACTTTATTTGTACTAAGAAAGGCAAAAAAGGTTAGACGATAATTAATGTTAACCTTGAGAGGGCCTATGATCGTATAGGTTGGGACTTTCTCCTGGACACCCTTAAGGAAATAAGGCTGACAAGTGATATTATTAATCTAATGATGCATTGTATCTCCTCTAGCTCCATCAACATCTTATGGAATGGAGTTAGAACTGAGGATTTTAAGCCGTATAGGGGACTGAGACAAGGTGTTCCTCTCTCACCATACATGCTTAATTATGCTATGTATAGAAAGATCGGCTCACCTAATTACTGTATTCAGTATTCACAAAAGTCAAGAAACCTATCATTTTAAGAAGAGATGACCCTCTTGTCTCCTATTTGTTATTTGCAAATGATCTTTTATTGTGTAGTGAAGCTTCTTTAGATTAAGTTTGCATGTAATTCAGATTTTTATAGTCAAAACGTATGTAGCTCTATAACAAAAAATGTTCTTTTCAAGAAATATTAACTATAACAGGGTAGTGGAAATTAGCTTGAAGTTAGGGTACGCTTTTACTTCAGGTATGGGGAAGTACTTTGGTATCCCTATTTGCCACCAAAGAGTAGGAAATAAATCCTTCAAAATCATCGTAGATAAAGCCAACAAATGCATAAATGCTTGGAACCAATCTATCATTTCCACGGCAGGAAGAATCACCCTTGCTAAAACAGTGGTGGCTTCCTTATCACCAACTCGATGCAAACTTATCTTATGCCTTTTAGAGATTTGTGATGAACTGGAGAAGAAGATAATAAATTTTATTTGGTGTTCGAATGTTGGAAAAGGAAAATTCATGCCTTACCATTGAATTTTATGTGTAAACTAAAGTAAAAGGGTGGCATTGGCTTTCATGATACAAGTCAAACTAACAAAGACTTTTTGATGAAGATTAGGCATGCATGGCATGGCCTAATAGCTAAATCATTAGCTTTTTGGGCTAGAGTTCTTACAAGTTGAATAATAACCTAATCCCACAAATTAAAGTTATTCAGAACTCATCTAATCCCTGGAAAGGTTTGAATAAAGTGTGGTCCCAAGTCAACAGTAATTCAAGGATCAATTTAATATATGGCCGAAGTATCCTTTTTTGCAAAGACAACTAGGTCACAGGCTTAACTCTTCTCTTAAATCACTCATCTCAAGTTATCCACCTTGCCTCCTTACTTGGAAAGTGGCTGACTTAACCAACTAGGCTGGATATTGGAACTGTCAGTTATTTGAATACCTTATATCTGTAGAGGCAACCAAAGTTATAGCTGATATAGCCCCTCCCTTTTATTTCAACGAGTTAGATAAGGTTCTTTGAACTAGCATAAGTGATGTGAATTGTTCAATAAGGCTTGCATATTGTAACCTTTCTAAACCATTGAATAACTCTCCCCACTTTAACTGGAGCTAAGCTTGGAATTGGAAAGGGTAACAATGTGTCAAAACCTTTCTATCGATGCTTATGGGGAAATTTTGCTCACCAACCTCTGAAGGTACCATAAGCACATGGTTGATTTATATGAATGCCCTAAATGCCACTTATAAATAAAAGATTGTCTTGATTAGGGATTGCCCTTGGTCTAAGGGGATTTGGTAGAACTTGGTTCAACATCAATTCTGGAATGTATTATTTTCCATGGGACCTCCTTAATAACTGACTTTTCCAAATTCTAAACAATTTTCATGGCCATCTTGGCAAAGAGTGGTCTCTCTTGTTTGATATAGTTTGTTTGATGATATAGAGTGATAGGAATAACTTGAGTTTTGCTTACAGAAGTTAGACCGTGGAATTTGTGATCAAAATTGCATAAAACGTTCCTTTTAACTTAATAGAAGCTGAAAGCAAATTGGTGCAAGTTGTCCTAAGTCCTAAACCAAGAACAGAAGTGTAGTTCAGCTGGAAAACACCTTTGAATACCTCGATCAAGTTAAATTTGGATGACTCTAGTGTTTTTAGGGTAGAGTAATAGGTTGTGGTGGAGTTTTGGGAGATGAACAAGCATATGGAGGCTAGGTTTTTCTAGACATCTTGGCTATGGTAACAAAATCATGGTTGAATTTCTGCGGCATATTAATTGGCCTAGACTTAACATGGGAACATGGTTTCAAAAAGGTTCATCTAGAACTAAAGATGGTTGGTTCAACTGATACATGCTTGATTTCTTGCAAATGCAATAATTTTCTTTGGGGGAACCGGTCTCACAATGATTGGATGTTCCCGACTCGAATAGAGTTACCTCCCATCAAAGATGCATGTGGTTTATTATATAAAAAAAGGGTTCATATAGTGAATGACTTTTTAATGACCTTTGACCTCCTTAAAAGGGGTTGTTAAAAGAACCATAGTATGACTAACCTAGTCTAAAGGATAAAGGAGCTCCTTGATAAAGATTAGGAAATCAAGACCTCTCATACATTCAAAAAAGGAAATAATATATCCTAGTGGCATGCTTCTCAAGCTCACAACATGGGTTGAAGAGTTATTTTCAAACATATTCCTAGGGATTTGAAATTTTTTATATGGAAAATTAGTCATGTAATTTTATCACAATCACTCATTAAAAATTATACATTTTTCTCTTTCTTATATATTCTTCAATAAGTGATTATGATCAAATAACATTATCATGCGACCACATTTTCGATAATCCAAATCCTATTTCATGGATGAAGTTTTATGGTGCAAAATGGTTTTAGGGGATTTCTTAGCCTAAACTTACAATTCTTAGCTATATTTTATTTTTTTATGTTTTGCTTTTATAAAAAAAATCTAAAAAGCATAATTTTATATTAGGAAAAGTGTTTATTAACTTTTAAATGACATAACTTATATCATTTCACTTTTATAAAGAGGTGGAACCCACATCTTTATATATTGTTTTATCCAATATCTGTTTCTTTGTCTATTTATTTCTGATTTAAAATGACACAATTTTATATTCTTTAAAATAATAGACATTTTAGACTTTTCCTTTTAGTATTAGGGTTTTATAATCTCGTGTTGAAGGAGAATTGAAATCTCATGTTGTAAAGATAAAAAGAACAGTATCGGGGGACAAGATGTGTTAGAAAAAATTGTATGTAGGGAGCAAGAAATATAGAGAGCACGGAAATCGAAGGATGTGTAGGAAAATTTGAATTCTCATGTTGAATGAGGAATTTGTGGATAAGCTTCGTATTATTACAACATGGGTTTTATGGAAGTTATGTTGTAGGAAAAATGATTGTGTTATGTTATAGATATTCATTTTGCATGTCTGAGTTTTTTTCTACGGACCACAAAATATTGTGTGTAGGAAAATTTTTATGATTATATTAAATGATAGATGATAAATCCTTATATCATTTTAGATGGAGTATCTCACTCAGTATTTATACACAAGGCATAATTATATTT
>JAVKPL010013972.1:0-11844 GCA_032173675.1 Gastrolobium villosum
TATCACTAAGTAGTGCTTTTGGATTTCCAACTACTGTATTTAGCAAGTCGACCAATAGGTGCAGTTAACATGCTTAAACCAGTAGGAGAATGGTGAGGGATGTGGGGTCACGAGGACCAAGTTAAATCAGGTTTTTGGCATAGTGGTTAGTAATTTAGTCTCATTACAGAGTCATTTCCTTGGTTTAGTTTTTTGCTTAAGATTGGAAAATTACAAACAGTTTAATAAAAATCAAGTATGGATTTTTTTGTTTAACAAAAAAAAATACACATTAAATTTTTTAAGGCCCATGTGGCCCAATATCATTGTGGGAATTTTGGCCCCGCGAGTTTTTTGGCCCTATCCCACATGGGCTAGGGTTAAATGGGCCAGGCTGGCCCATTTTGACAGCTCTGACTGACATAACAGTGGTTGGATTTGTCTGAGTTGGTTGAGAAATCTGAGTATAACATTTTAAATCACGGTTGCTGTTGTGTTTTGATTAACATTTTAAACCATTGTTGTTGTGTTTCAATAGTTTCTTTACTTCTCTCGTTTAGTACGATGATTTTTTTATAAGTATGTTGTTTGTCAAAAAAATTAATATTAACTCCTTAATATTAATATTATATTATAACAATTTTTTAAAAGTTAATAATGTTTTCAATTTATCGCATTCATACATGCTGTTTGACGTTTGAATTATGACTTTTTTGTTTGTTATCATAAAAAAAATCTAAAAAAAAACACACTGTATCATTAAATTTTCAAAAGAGGCAAAACAGAAAGGCATTTATTGCTGATTCGACTGAACCCCTTCCGAGGTAAATTTAGATGACTCACCTGTTTTTTTTTCCTGATATCTCTATTTTGTACCTTAAAATCTCTCTCTCACCCATTATATAGTAGCTTCAGAAACTCATATCATTAGATTCCACATTGCTATTTGCAATCTCACACCTCAAGTATTTAAATGTTTATTTTAATGTTATATTATGAAATGAAAGTTGATGGATTAGTGAAAATCCAAGTATTATGGCCAAAAGGGGCAAAAAGGGCAAAATTGTAATTTGCCAACCGTGTGTTAAGAGGCTTAAATATTGAGTTAGAGATTTCAAATGACAAAAGTAAGGTTGGAAATGGAATCAGGGCGAAAAATTGAGTAAATAGGCAAATTTGAGAAAAATCGATGAATAGTGATTTTTAAGTGTTAAAATACTGAGTTGTGAGTGTACCGATAGGTGTGAAATTTTTATCATTATTTTGGAGAAAGAAAAATATGTTATGGACTGGAAAAATATTTAGATTAAGGATTTGTGATCGGAAATTTTATCGGAGTTAAAGTTAGATCGCGTGTGGGACCCGTGTGACCGAAGTCACTTGGCCCCACCTCCCTTTTCTTCTTCTTTTCCTTCTTCTTTCCTCCCTCATTCCCGTGCGCACCAACAGTGAGAAAAAGAGCCATTTTCACCATTTTCTCCATTTTCTCCCATTTCTTCGTTTCTCCACCGAATCGCTTGGTTTTGGTGTTGAAATCTATCGTAAACAACCTTCCAAAGCCATTGGTAGCATCTAGAAGCCTTGAATCCACCTCTTTGGCCACGTTTTTGGCAAACTCAGATTCGACCCATTAGTGTTCTTGGAGATTTCTTGGAGTTTTGAGCTTCAAATGGTTTAGTGAAGCCTTGGTGGTGATCATACTACTCATTGTAAGTATATTTGTGGTCTCTTTATAGTTGATTCCATAGATCTATGAATATGTGTTCAAAGCTTTGATTTTAGATGTGTGATGATAGAGAGCCCAAATGCAAAAATGCTATTAGATGAAAAGGCCTTAGAATCATGTTTGTAAGCTAGAAATGCTATGTTAATTTTTGGTGAAAAATATGGATTTGTAACTTAGGCAAAATTTGAGGAATTTTGATGAAAAATGAGTTTTTGAGTAAATTGGATTTAATGATTGTTGTAGGGTGCCTCACACGGTTGGATTTGAGAAAAGTTGAATTGGAGCATACGTTTGGAACGGTGTTGCTCGTGTTAAGGTAAACTCTTGGAACTTGGGTTTAATCCCTAGTGAGCTCCACCACACCTAGAGGAAGGTAGTGGTTGGATGATGTAGTGATGACATGATGTGTTTGTGTGCTTGTATGCATATTGCTTGTATTGTGTGAAAATTGTGTGGTCGCTGATCAGTTGACAAGTGGAGTTTGGTCATCCGCTGGATTCATCCTTGTGAGAATGCCAGTCGGGTATTGCCGTGGAGTCGACTCTGGGAGCGGCGCCAGGATGATCCAAACGTGGGACGTCCGCCGGATAGGGCTCATGAGGAGTTCCGGTTGGGTATTGCCATGGAGTCTTCTCAACCATGGGAGAGGCGCCAGGACTGTCCAGGGAGTTATATGATGGAGTCCTTGAACACGAATCCATGAGTGGATGTTCTTGGGTGTCTCCAGGAGGATGGTGATATTGTTTTACTTGCATGCCATATTATGTCATTTTGATACATTTTAGTGAGCCATGGAGTGGAGAGAGCCTCTAGCTCCATTGGTTTACTGAGATATATCCGTATATCTCACCCCGTGTTTGGGGGACCACATTTCAGGTCACTATGAGCCGGGAGGAGCTTCGGGCAAGAAGCCCGTATAGTGGACGTTGGATGGGCATGCGGTGCATTGGATTGCATGGCTTTTTGGAGGAGTTTATGGAGTGCACATAGCATACCATTAGTATTTTGAGACTTAGGTCATGAACATATTGCATGATGTCATTTTCCATGCTTTTGTTAGTGTTCATGGTCATATGCTAAGTCTTGTTATGTTTTATTATTCATGGCTTGGATAACTGTATATTTTGAGTGAGCATGGGACTTGTCCATTGCCACATTCATAGCCTTGAAGTCTTGATGAGTTATGTTGTAAAAATGGTCCATATTGCATGTAAATGGCCATTATTTTGAGAATGATGTAATTGATGTTAAACTTAAGGAAAATGCATGATGGAAGGGCCTAGAGCCAACATTAGGACATGATTATGTGTTATGTGGAGTACCAAGGGGTTAGGGATGGATTACACACCCTTTTTGGGGCTCAAAACAGCTGTAATCTGTCATTTTGCTGCATAGTAATCGATTACCCAAGCATGGTAATCGATTACCATGCAACAGGGGACGAAAATTGGCTACTGTCTGCACTGGTAATCGATTACTGAGGCTTGGTAATCGATTACCATGTGAGGTAATCGATTACCCAAGGTTGGTAATCGATTACCAGAACAGAGGAGGTCAAAATTTGGCTACTGCCTCATTTTTGACAGGTGGTAATCGATTACCACCCACTGGTAATCGATTACCACAGTGCAATTTTTGAAAATTCAGGTTTTTCTTGACTTAAAGAAAGGGGCATAACTTGATGGGTAGAACTCCAAATGATACGTGGTTTGAAACCACGCGTAGACAACGTAAAGGACTACAACTTGGTAAAAGATGAGAGTAAGATGGTGAGTTTAAATGAAATGAATAAAAAGAATGATCTATGATGTTAGAAAGTGTATGATTCCGCAAATGGCATTTACAATTATAGTATGGTTTTAATTGATTACGGAAAATGTATTTATGAAAAAGAAAAGGAATATGTTAAAAGAAAAATTTGCCCGTAATTTAATTAACCTAATCACTGTGATTGTAACTGCGCTTAATATCATAATCAATGTTAACAATACCGGTGTACAACGGGCTGTTACATTTTATGGTATCAGAGCAGTTTTGTTTAGGGAACTCTGATTGTTGTGTGTTTGTATCTTGTGTGCCATAGCTATCTGTGAACTATTTATGATTAATGTATATGTGATTCCTCAGTGTGGGTCTGATCAGCTCATTCCTTTGTGTTACATGTACAGATATCATGAGTAGGGCACGAGGTCGCCGTGGGGCACGGGGTGCAGGTCATTTGCCACCGGATCCGATCACTGCAGCACTGAATGCTCTGCAGGCGGAAACGGCTGCAAACAGAAATATGACTGAGAACCTGATGAAAGCAAATCAGGATATGATGCAGGCCTTTATGGCTGAGTTGAGGGCGGATAGAGGTCGTCCTAGGAGGGAAGATACACCTCCGCATACGGCTACGGTGACTCCTACACCGACGCCATCTGTTACTCCTCAACAGGGGGAGAGTGGGGCTAGTCACCACACTGGTGAGGCTAGTCATCATACTACTACGGATCCTAGTTATGTTCCTGATCCGTCATCTGTTGCCCAATCTACTGGGGCTGCTGGGCAAGTTATTGATAATGCTGATGATGAGCGTAGGCTCATATCTTTTAGGAAACATAAGCCACCCGCATTTCTGGGGTCAAGGGACCCAAAGGAGGTCACTGCTTGGTTGAGGGGCATGGACAAGATTTTTCAGGTTATGAGATGCCAAGATCCGCAGAAGTTGTTATATTCTGTTTATATGCTGGAGGGTGATGCCCAGGAGTGGTGGGACAATGTGTCTCGCCCATTTATTATTCAGGGTGAGGTCCTTACTTGGACTATGTTTGAAGGATTATTCCATGAAGAATATTTTCCCCGCGATGTTCGGGAGGCTAAGCAAGGTGAATTTGATAATCTGGTACAGGGAGTGATGACTGTTGATGCCTATGTGGCGAGATTTAATGAACTTGTCAAGTTTGCTAATTATGGAGGTACTCTACCTACTCCGGAATTCTTGTCAGCTAAATTTCAAAGAGGGCTGAATGAGAAGATTGCTAAGAGGATGTCAAATACCGCAGTGAGAAACTTTGCTGATTTGGTGACCCAATGCAAAAGGGTCGAGACTGTTTATGGGAGGTATCCGAAATCCGATTCTACAAAAGAGCAAGATGTTAAGAGGACACCTGGTCCTTCTGGTAATACCAACAGAGGAGGTTTTAATAATAGAGGTAGGGGGTTGCATGTGAGGCAGCCTCCTGGTCAGTTCAAGAGGGGTGGAAATAATGGTGGTGGTGGTGCTTCGAACAGATATTTTACCCCACAATGTGGGAAGTGTGGGAAATACCACAGAGGTGTATGTGGTGCTGGTACGTCGAATTGTTTTAGATGTGGTCAGAGTGGCCACTTTGCTAGAAATTGTACATCTCCTTCGGGGCAGGCTGCGAATCTGCAGGCCTTGCCGCCAGCTACTACTACTACTGCTGCTCCTATTGCTGTTGTTCCTACTGTGGGACGAGTTTATACTACTAATGCGCAGCGTACTGAAAAGGCTCCGAATTTGGTTAAAGGTATAATTTTTCTATCTAATGTTGATTTATCTGTGTTGTTTGATTCGGGAGCAACACATTCATTTGTGGCGGACTATGTGGCTAAGGCGTTGGACTTAAAGGTAACACGGATGGTTCCTCCGATGCGTATTACTACTGCTACAGGAGAGGTTAGTGAGTCGTCTTGGATTTGTGAAGATGTAAAGTTCACTTATTTAGGCAGGGGTTACACCATTGATTTAATTATCTTACCCCTGGCCTCTGTCAATTTAATTTTGGGGATGGATTGGTTGTCTCGGAACTGCGCAATGATTGATTGCTGCGGGAAGAGGTTGTTGTTATCTCACGAGAGGCCGTCTGTTTGTCCGTCTCTGTATTTGTCTGTAAGTCAAACTGTGAAAGCCTTGAAGGCTGGAGATTTGGGTTATGTCTTGTTGGGCGGATTGGTGGGTGATAAAAAGGAAGAGATTTCTGCTATTCCAGTCGTTAATGAGTTTGAAGATGTATTTCCGGATGAGATACCGGAATTCCCACCAGAGAGAGAGAGATTGAATTCTCGATTGATTTATTGCCTGGTGTGGGGCCGATCTCCTTGGCTCCATATCGGATGTCGCCACTTGAGTTGGCTGAATTGAAGAAACATATTGAAGAACTGTCTGCGAAGAATTTTATTAGGCCGAGTGTGTCTCCGTGGGGAGCACCGGTGATATTTGTAAAGAAAAAGGATGGTAGCATGAGATTGTGCACTGACTACCGACAGCTGAATAAAGTGACTATTAAGAACCGGTACCCATTACCGCGTATTGATGATTTATTAGATCAGTTGAGGGGTGCCTGTGTATTTTCAAAGATTGATCTCCGGTCCGGATATCACCAGATTCGGATTAAACCGGAGGATGTACCTAAAACAGCTTTCCGATCCAGATATGGACATTTTGAATATCAAGTGATTCCTTTCGGGCTTACTAATGCCCCGGCGGTGTTCATGGACTATATGAACCGCATTTTTAAACCGTTTTGGACCAGTTTGTAATTGTGTTTATTGATGACATTTTGATCTATTCTAAGGGTAAAGAGGAGCACGTGGACCATTTGAGGACTGTGTTGCAGGTGTTGAAAGACAAGAAACTGTATGCTAAACCGTCTAAGTGTGAATTCTGGTTGTCTGAGGTGCAATTTTTGGGTCATGTTATTTCTGCAAGTGGTGTTGCAGTGGATCCAAGCAAGATTGAAGCGGTGAGTGACTGGGAAAGACCTAAGACTGTGACTGAGATTAGAAGTTTTCTGGGGCTTGCTGGCTATTATCGCCGATTTATACAGGGATTTTCTGCAATGGTTCTACCGTTGACCCGATTGACACGAAAGGATACTCCTTTTGTGTGGACCCAGGAATGTGAGGACTGTTTTCTGCTACTAAAAGAGAAATTGACTACTGCTCCGGTGTTGACTCTACCTGATCCGGAGGGTGAGTTTGTGTTATATTGTGACGCTTCTAAGAAAGGTTTAGGGAGCGTGCTGATGCAGGAAGGAAAAGTGATTGCATATGCGTCTAGGCAGTTAAGGCCGCATGAAGAAAATTATCCGACGCATGACTTAGAATTGGCTGCTATTGTGTTTGCCTTGAAAATTTGGAGGCATTTTCTGTATGGGATGAAGTTTGCTGTGTTCAGCGACCATAAAAGCTTGAAATATTTATTTGATCAGAAGGAGCTGAATATGAGGCAGCGTAGATGGGTTGAATTCTTGAAAGATTATGATTTTGAGCTGAAATACCACCCGGGAAAGGCCAATGTTGTGGCTGATGCATTGAGTAGGAAGTCTGTGAACTTATCTCATATGATGATGTGGGACAATGAAGTGATTGAGCAATTCCGTGATATGAAAATAACGGATTTCTTTGCAGGAAGAATGTGTGATATGGAGTTGACTCGGATTGAGAACGAGCTGCACGAGAAGATTAAAGAGACTCAGATTCGCAATGAAAGTATAAAGTATTTGAAAGGCCAGAGTGGCATATCTGTTAATGAACAGGGACTATTGTTATATCAGGGCAGGATTGTTGTGCCCAAGGAACTTGCAGAGGAAGTTATGACTGAGGCCCATAAGGGTCAATATGCTATCCACCCAGGTGCCACAAAGATGTACCAAGATTTGAAAGTTAAGTTCTGGTGGCCTGGTATGAAAAGGGATGTTGCCGAGTACGTGTCTAAGTGCTTGGTGTGTCAGAAAGTGAAAATAGAGCATCAGAAACCTGCTGGATTACTTCAGCCGCTGGATATACCTGAATGGAAATGGGAAAGTATTTCAATGGATTTTGTTGTTGGATTGCCGAGAACTCAAGCTGGTTATGATTCGATTTGGGTTATTGTGGACCGACTTACGAAGTCTGCACATTTTCTACCAGTACGAGTGGACTACACTACAGAGAAGTTGGCTACACTGTATGTGAAGGAGATTGTTAGACTCCATGGGATACCGATTAGCATTGTGAGTGATCGGGACCCGAAGTTTACTTCACGATTTTGGGGAGCTTTGCAGCAGGCTTTTGGCACTCAGCTTCGGCTGAGCACTGCTTATCACCCGCAGACTGATGGTCAGACTGAGAGGACCATACAGACACTTGAGGATATGCTGAGAGCATGCACACTGGAACAGGGTAATGCTTGGGATAAGTACTTACCACTGGTGGAATTTTCTTATAATAACAGTTTTCATTCCAGTCTGGGTATGGCACCATACGAGGTTTTATATGGCAGGAGGTGTCGTACGCCCACTTGTTGGACTGAGGTAGGCGATAAAGAAAGATTTGGTCCGGATTTTGTGCAGGAAACGACAGTGCAGATTGAAATGATCAGAGAAAAATTGAAACAGGCACAGAATCGGCAGAAAAGTTATTATGACAATAAGCATAGACCGCTGGAATTTGAGGAAGGTGACCATGTATTTGTACGTTTGTCGCCGGTCACAGGTGTTGGCCGTGCGTTGGGTGTGAGGAAGCTGAGTCCACGATTCATTGGGCCATATCAGATTATGAAAAGAGTAGGATTGGTGGCCTATCAGCTTGCCTTACCCCCACAGTTATCTAATTTACATGATGTTTTTCATGTGTCGCAGTTGCGACGTTATGTTCCGGATGAGTCACATGTGTGATGCCGGATAATATTGAAATCAGGGAGAACTTGAAGACTCCCATCGGTCCTATTGCAGTATTGGACCGCAGTGAAAAGAGACTAAGAAGTAAAGTGATTCCCATGCTGAAGATTCAGTGGGAAGGCCGCACACCTGAGGAGGCTACTTGGGAGCGGGAGGACGAGATTCTCCGGCTGTATCCTGAGTTAGTGAGCAGGTATGATTTAATTTTGCGGACAAAATTTCAAAAAGGTGGGGTGAATATAACACCTCAAGTATTTAAATGTTTATTTTAATGATATATTGTGAAATGAAAGTTGATGGATTAGTGAAAATCCAAGTATTATGGCCAAAAGGGGCAAAAAGGGCAAAATTGTAATTTGCCAACCGTGTGTTAAGAGGCTTAAATATTGAGTTAGAGATTTCAAATGACAAAAGTAAGGTTGGAAATGGAATCAGGGCGAAAAATTGAGTAAATAGGCAAATTTGAGAAAAATCGATGAATAGTGATTTTTAAGTGTTAAAATACTGAGTTGTGAGTGTACCGATAGGTGTGAAATTTTTATCATTATTTTGGAGAAAGAAAAATATGTTATGGACTGGAAAAATATTTAGATTAAGGATTTGTGATCGGAAATTTTATTGGAGTTAAAGTTAGATTGCGTGTGGGACCCGTGTGACCGAAGTCACTTGGCCCCACCTCCCTTTTCTTCTTCTTTTCCTTCTTATTCCCTCCCTCATCCGTGCGCTCACAGTGAGCAAAAGAGACCAAAACCCATTTTCTTCACTTTTCTCCCATTTCTTCGTTTCTCCACCGAATCGCTTGGTTTTGGTGTTGAAATCTATCGTAAACAACCTTCCAAAGCCATTGGTAGCATCTAGAAGCCTTGAATCCACCTCTTTGGCCACGTTTTTGGCAAACTCAGATTCGACCCATTAGTGTTCTTGGAGATTTCTTGGAGTTTTGAGCTTCAAATGGTTTAGTGAAGCCTTGGTGGTGATCATACTACTCATTGTAAGTATATTTGTGGTCTCTTTATAGTTGATTCCATAGATCTATGAATATGTGTTCAAAGCTTTGATTTTAGATGTGTGATGATAGAGAGCCCAAATGCAAAAATGCTATTAGATGAAAAGGCCTTAGAATCATGTTTGTAAGCTAGAAATGCTATGTTAATTTTTGGTGAAAAATATGGATTTGTAACTTAGGCAAAATTTGAGGAATTTTGATGAAAAATGAGTTTTTGAGTAAATTGGATTTAATGATTGTTGTAGGGTGCCTCACACGGTTGGATTTGAGAAAAGTTGAATTGGAGCATACGTTTGGAACGGTGTTGCTCGTGTTAAGGTAAACTCTTGGAACTTGGGTTTAATCCCTAGTGAGCTCCACCACACCTAGAGGAAGGTAGTGGTTGGATGATGTAGTGATGACATGATGTGTTTGTGTGCTTGTATGCATATTGCTTGTATTGTGTGAAAATTGTGTGGTCGCTGATCAGTTGACAAGTGGAGTTTGGTCATCCGCTGGATTCATCCTTGTGAGAATGCCAGTCGGGTATTGCCGTGGAGTCGACTCTGGGAGCGGCGCCAGGATGATCCAAACGTGGGACGTCCGCCGGATAGGGCTCATGAGGAGTTCCGGTTGGGTATTGCCATGGAGTCTTCTCAACCATGGGAGAGGCGCCAGGACTGTCCAGGGAGTTATATGATGGAGTCCTTGAACACGAATCCATGAGTGGATGTTCTTGGGTGTCTCCAGGAGGATGGTGATATTGTTTTACTTGCATGCCATATTATGTCATTTTGATACATTTTAGTGAGCCATGGAGTGGAGAGAGCCTCTAGCTCCATTGGTTTACTGAGATATATCCGTATATCTCACCCCGTGTTTGGGGGACCACATTTCAGGTCACTATGAGCCGGGAGGAGCTTCGGGCAAGAAGCCCGTATAGTGGACGTTGGATGGGCATGCGGTGCATTGGATTGCATGGCTTTTTGGAGGAGTTTATGGAGTGCACATAGCATACCATTAGTATTTTGAGACTTAGGTCATGAACATATTGCATGATGCCATTTTCCATGCTTTTGTTAGTGTTCATGGTCATATGCTAAGTCTTGTTATGTTTTATTATTCATGGCTTGGATAACTGTATATTTTGAGTGAGCATGGGACTTGTCCATTGCCACATTCATAGCCTTGAAGTCTTGATGAGTTATGTTGTAAAAATGGTCCATATTGCATGTAAATGGCCATTATTTTGAGAATGATGTAAATGATGTTAAACTTAAGGAAAATGCATGATGGAAGGGCCTAGAGCCAACATTAGGACATGATTATGTGTTATGTGGAGTACCAAGGGGTTAGGGATGGATTACACACCCTTTTTGGGGCTCAAAACAGCTGTAATCTGTCATTTTGCTGCATAGTAATCGATTACCCAAGCATGGTAATCGATTACCATGCAACAGGGGACGAAAATTGGCTACTGTCTTCACTGGTAATCGATTACTGAGGCTTGGTAATCGATTACCATGTGAGGTAATCGATTACCCAAGGTTGGTAATCGATTACCAGAACAGAGGAGGTCAAAATTTGGCTACTGCCTCATTTTTGACAGGTGGTAATCGATTACCACCCACTGGTAATCGATTACCACAGTGCAATTTTTGAAAATTCAGGTTTTTCTTGACTTAAAGAAAGGGGCATAACTTGATGGGTAGAACTCCAAATGATACGTGGTTTGAAACCACGCGTAGACAACGTAAAGGACTACAACTTGGTAAATGATGAGAGTAAGATGGTGAGTTTAAATGAAATGAATAAAAAGAATGATCTATGAGGTTAGAAAGTGTATGATTCCGCAAACGGCATTTACAATTATAGTATGGTTTTAATTGATTACGGAAAATTGTATTTATGAAAAAGAAAAGGAATATGTTAGAAGAAAAATTTGCCCGTAATTTAATTAACCTAATCGCTGTGATTGTAACTGCGCTTAATATCATAATCAATGTTAACAATACCGGTGTACAACGGGCTGTTACAATTACAGTCTAATTGACCCAAAAAATAGGACAGACCTAAAAACAGTTCAATTTCCTTTATCCCTCAAAAAAGATGACTCTAGGTAAATTCTGTTTCAGAAAGAGCATGAACAAAATCATTGATAACTACATCCTATAAGAAACCTGAAATTTGGCAACTGTATCAGGTGTCCGAAGGATTCCTTGTGGAGACTCGGCAGCAAGCTCGGCTGCTTCTTTATACTTCGTTTGGGCAAATAATTCATGGAAACGTTCCACAACCTGTAATGTCAACAAGTATACATGTTAATAAATGAGACATGAGAATATCCATTACCATCTTTTACAAGAATGAAAATATATCCATAATAAAAGGTTGATGGTTCAAAACAGATACAATAAATATCAGTAATAAAGGATGTTCTATGTTATTACCGAAACTAGTGAATACTAAAGAAATATTAGCAAGTATTT